>BMAO01017238.1:0-22239 GCA_019973975.1 Trichonephila clavata
ATATTGTCACTTAGAAGGAATAAGGTGATGTTATCCAATACACGATTTATTTTGTAGTGTTTTACACGGGCAGCACCACAACTGAAGACCTACCCAGCTGCAGTACTTTTATAAACCTGGTGGAGAGTTCTAGAATAACCACCAGGGGAAAGATTAACATAAATTCAATTTACATAATTTGCAAATGTCCAAAATAATAAATAACGAAAGTCATGATTAAATTTAACAAACAAGTACCTGGGAGGCTCAAACCCGAGCCATCTGCATGGTAGAGAAGTGCTCTAACCTTTCGGCCACTCAGAGAGCGTATCAGTTTGTGACATTTCTCCCTCCTTAGGAGACACAGCGATCCGCTGTAGTTGCTTAGAACGGCTTCTTGTAACAGGTCCAAAGTAAACTTGTTTAGGATTCCTTTTGACAAAAACCGGACTGGTTCCGTTGGTGACTTGTCTTGTTTAATGTCTTCTACCTGAAGGTCTGGGTCTTTATAAGGTTTCATTCGCAGAACATGTACCACGTCTCTTAATTTTCGTTTGCTGCTCATACTATCACAAGGCTCCACTTCATAAGTGACTTCTCATCCTATAGGGTCCAAAGTATTGCTTTAACAATTTTTCAGATAATCCAACTTTGCGGAATGGAGTAAATATCCAAACCAGGTCTCCGTCTTTGTAATTCACTATCCAATGTATTTCATCATAACGGCATTTGTCTTTGTCTTGTGCTCTTGTTAGATGTATTTTTGCTAGTTGTCTAGCTTCTTCGGCCTTCATTATCAGGTTTTGAACGTAATCATTCGCTGATTCGTCTGGAAGAAAGGGCAAAATGGCGTATAATAGTGTATCCACATCACGTCCATGGACAAGGAAAAATGGACTGAAACCTGTCGTCTCCTGCTTTGCCGTGTTGTATGCAAAGGTGACAAATGGAAGTATGTTGTCCCAATTCTTTTGGTCAACATCGACGTACATGACCAGCATGTCAGCGAGTGTTTTATTGAACCTTTCCGTGAGGCCATTTGTCTGAGGGTGATATGCAGTAGTTAGCAAATGATATGTCAAGCATCAATTATTTACTTCTTTAACGAGATTCGATAAAAATGGCCGCCCTCTGTCGTTGATGATTTCCCTTGGTGATCCATGTTTCAGTATAACGTCTTCGACTAGAAATTTGGCTATTTCCGTGGCTTCACCGCTTGGTAGGGCCTTTGTGACAGTAAATCGAGTGAGATAATCTGTACAGACAATTATCCATCTATTCCCTTGCTTTGTTAGAGGAAATCTTCCAAGTAAATCTATCCCTATTTTAGCAAACGGGATATCCCCTGGCAATATTGGATGAAGCAATTCTGGAGGGCGCTGAGGTTGAGATTTTCACCTTTGATACTCTCGGCAATGAGACACATATAGCGTCGGACACTGCGGTATAGGCCAGGCCAGAAGTATTTCCGTCTGATTCGGTCGTACGTTTTGGCAAACCCTAAATGACCCGCTGTCGGTGCATCGTGAAGGCTTTTTAATGCGTCCCCTCTAAGATGTTTCGGTATGAACAATAGCCACTGCTTTCCTAAAGGATCGTAGTTTTTTCTGTATAAAATTCCATTAATTTCTTTAAACTTTGAGGAGTCTCTCTTTCTAACCATTTCGTCTCGAATATTTGCTACTTCAGGGTCTTTATTTTGCTCACTTTCGAAATTGGTAATGATATTGAGAAACGGTATATCTTCAGTGAATTCTTCTTCAATTTTAAGCAGTGGGCTCCTCGATAAGCAATCAGCATCCTGGTGCTTTCTTCCGGTCTTGAAAACTATTTCCACATCGTACTCTTGAAGACGCAAAGCCCACCTTGCTAATCGCCCAGATGGATCTTTTAGATTCGCCAGCCAGCATAAAGAGTGGTGATCTGTTACCACTGTAAATGGGTGGCCAAAGATATAGGGTCGGAATTTATTTATCGCCCAAATAACTGCTAAACATTCCTTCTCTGTAGTCGAATAATTTTTCTCAGATGTTGAAAGTGATCGAGATGCATAAGCAATAGGCCTTTCAACCCCCCACTGTATTTGTACGAGATATTTGCACCAATGCCATATCCACTGGCGTCAGTATATATTAGGATTTTAGCTTCTGGTTTAAAGAAGCCAGGCACAGGATATCTCGTCAGCAGCGATTTTAAATGGATGAATGCTGATTGATGTTCTTCTTTCCATACAAATTTAACATATTGCTTCAATAATTCGTGCAACGACCTGGCGATGTCGGCAAAATTATGGACAAATCGGCGATAATAAGAGCAGATCCCTAGAAAGGTTCTAACTTGCGAAATGGTTTGGGGGGGTTGGAAATACTCGAACTTCTTAAACCTTACCTGGATCTGGACGAATTCCATTTTTGTCCACTAGGTGATCAAGAATCTTAAGGCTTCTTTGACCAAAACGACGCTTTTTATGGTTCAGTGTCAATCCAGCATTTCGTATGCACTGTAGCACCATCCTCAATCGCAAAAAATTTTCTTCGAAAGAGGCAGCGTAGACAATGACATCATCTAGATAACATAGACAGTGCTTCCACTTCATCCCTTTAAGGATACTATCCATCATTCTTTCGAACGTGGCTGGGGCGTTACATAACCCAAATGGTTTAACCTTAAATTGGTATAATCCATCCGGAGTAATAAAAGCCGTCTTCTCTCTGTCTCTTTCATCGACTTCAATCTGCCAGTATCCAGACTTAAGGTTCATTGTAGAAAACAAGCTTGCACCCGAAAGGTTATCCAAGGCATCGTCAATCCGTGGTAAAGGGTACACATCCTTTTTGGTAATTTTGTTCAAGCGACGGTAATCCACACAGAAACGCCAAGATCCATTTTTCTTTTTCACCAGAACAACTGGGGATGAATACGGACACTTCGAATACTCTATGATGTCTAGCTTCAGCATTTGGTCAACCTCGTTTTGAATTATTCTCCTCTCTTCAAAAGGCACTCTGTATGACTTTTGCTTAACAGGTCGGCAATCGCCGGTTTTTTCCTTGTGTTTTACTTTACTCGAGACTCTTATTTTGTTCTCAAAATCAAAAACACCTGTAAAGTCGTTTAAGCAACTTCAAAAGATCTTTCTGTTGCGCCTCATGCAGTTCCGGTTCTAAAAGGCATTTGAATTCTTTCACCGACTGTCTAGGGTGCTTCCTCTGTTTTACTTCGATTTCGTCAGCATTCTCGTTCAAAGAACTTACCAATCCATCCTCAATATCCGTCATTTAGGCTATACACATGCCAGCTGGTATTATCTGTGGCTGAGAGGAACTGTTAGCCATCCAAATATCTATTTTACCATTCTGGAGTGTGGCTATTGTAGCTGGGACTTTCAGCTGTTTAGTCCATTCAAAATTCTTCATTCCTGTAGCTATAACCTTTCCTAAGGTCTGGTGGTCTTTAGCCAATGCAGAAATCTTTCTTATAGAATTTCCTGGAATGATAACGTCACTGACCGCATATAAATCAGAATTTACTTCATTCATTTGGAGATCATTTGGAGAGACTTCTCCAATCTGAAGTTCACCAGATTCGCAATCAATAATGGCATCAGTTGCATTGAAAAAGTCTCATCCGAATATGAGATCATGACTGCATTGCTGGAATACCAAAAATTCGAAAGGTTGTACCACTCCATTCAAGTTCACTCGCAACATGCATCGTCCTATAGCTTCTACAACTTTACCACAGGCAGTTCGAAGAATCGGGTTGTGTTTTGCAAACATGGGCGTCCTTAGTTGCGTGCATAACTGTTCAGAAACTACTGAATAATCAGCTCCTGAATCAACCAAGCCATTAACGACATGCCCATTGACAGTGACGGATACGAAGTTTTTGACTAGTTTAGCAGCCGTGTATACCGGAGGGTTTTCGTTTATTGCAGCCTTACCTCCCACGAAGGTCGCATGTCTTAGTTTTCCTCACTGAACCTAACAGGTGAGCGACGAGATGGAGTTCTTGATTGGCGGCGTTGTGGATTGTGCATCTAGGGTACGGCGAATTAGTTCTGTAACGCTGGTAATTAGATTCAGGATCACGACCATAATAAGAAAGAGAGTCAGAATCCCAGCGTTCTGACTGATCTAATTGCCTTCTTTGTCTTGCTGCGTTAAAAACGCGTCGTCTATCACGGCAATATCTAGTCACGTGACCCGGTCTTCCACAATTAAAGCAAATTTGTACGTTATCTGAAGTACGGCAAAGGTCAGTCTTCCTTCCGGTATCCTGTTGAGTTGGTCTATTTTCTTGTCGAGGTCTCGGCCTTGGTCTCCAGGAACTTCCACCAGTCCTTTGAGTTCTGTAAGGGGAAGGCGTAGGTTTGTCTTGAGAGAGTGGAGCCAAATTACTTCGAACTTCTTCTCGGATAATGGTTTCTAAATCGCTTGGCCCGTCGTCTATACATGTTGCGATCGGTGGGAGTACTTTCTCGATTTCTTCTTCAACAATCCTTCGAATTAGATCACTTAGATCTCCTTCATTGGCCAATGATATGGGAGTAACATTAGGTAGCCTCTTATATGGTAGCGGTACAACTCGTCTCTTTCTCATGGCATCCACTTCACGGCAACACGTAACAAATTTATCTACTGTGCTAACTTCTCTGTTTATCAGTACCTGGTAGAGATCTTCAGCCACCCCTTTCATGAGATGCGATATCTTTTGATCTTCTGGCATATTTTTATCCCCTTTCCTGCATAATGACAACACGTCCTGAACGTAAGACTCATGCGTTTCACCAGGATGCTGAGACCCTGTCCTTAATAATCCTTCTGCAAAACTTTTTACGTCCTCAGGCCTTCCAAAAGTCTCTTCAAAAAGACTCTCAAAGTCTGTCCAACTTTTCAATCGATCTTCATTGTTGTCACACCACAACCTTGCAGTTCCGCTTAGATAGAACACGACATTTGCAAGACGTACTGCTTCATCCCAATTGTTGTAGTTAGCGATACTCTAGTAATCATTTTTCCATTTTTCTGCTTCTTCGGTGTTCAAGCCAGCGAAAGAACAAGGCTCTCGTGGCAGCTGATAGGTAACATACATAGATGGGACTGATGATGTTGCCTTGTCTTCCGTCTCACCTTCCGGCATTCTTTTTACAGTTCGGTCTCGGTAAGGTAGCAACCCGTATTCTGGAGGTAGCCCTTGGAGCCTTCGACTTGTTCTGATATCCGTTGCCGATGACTATCGTTACCCCGCGCCTCCACCAAAATGTCACGTAGAAGGAATAAGGCGATGTTATCCAATACACGATTTATTTTGTCGTAGTGTTTTACACGGGCAGCACCACAACTGAAGACCTATCCAGCTGCAGTACTTTTATAAACCTGGTGGAGAGTTCTAGAATAACCACCAGGGGAAAGATTAACATAAATTCAATTTACATAATTTGCAAAATGTCCATAATAATAAATAACGCAAATCATGATTAAATTTAACAAACAAGTACTTGGGAGGCTCGAACCCTAGCCATCTGCATGGCAGAGAAGTGCTCTAACCGTTCGGCCACTCAGAGCGTATCAGTTTGTGACAATATTAATAATGTAGCATGTTTCTTATCCATTAGGGCCCGTTAAAATGGTAGAAAACAAAAATGCAAAGTCAAATAATGGCTAGGATTAAGATTTTTGAGGTTTTGGATTTTTTCTTTGATAATTATATATATATATATGTGTGTGTGTGTGTGTGTGTGTTTTTAAGGATAATTAAATTAGATCTAAAATTAAATCATCCTTAGACCACTTTTAACTTATTTTCCGTTGCATCTGCAAGTATTGAATTGATTACCCACTTCTAGATTGAAGAACATATGGCCCTAAACAGAACTTTTATCCCCGACCATTAATTTTTATTGCGTCGTATATGCCATGCTTAACTTTCATATATATCTCTTCAAAAAGAAGGGTACTTAAAAACATCTGCCTAAGTGGTCCAAGACTCTTATACAAAACACGTGTCAGTTTCTCTCTTAGCAATCAGAAGCCAAAATGTTTCGTTGAATAAAAACCGTTTTTACAAAATGACTTGTTGTTACTCGGAAACACGACGCATATATTTACTTTTATGCCACTTATAGGTATGCACTCAGTTTCCTAATTTTTAAACTTATTTAAATTTTAGAAATCACATTTTTCATAAACTTTTATTGCTGCCCGTTAGACCCAGTGATATATATATATATATATATGAAGGTTGGCAATATTTAACTCTACAATCCCAGGTCCTAAGGCTAAGAATTCATTAATACATTTCTATGATTATTTAACTAAGAGGTATACAATTTTGCTATACTACTACGTATTTCTAAACTTTATGTTAAATTTATAGGAATTTTGGGTATGAATTTGATATTATGCATGTACATGTAATTATTGTTTCCAATTGATTGTTTCAATTTACATTTAAGCAATGATTCTTTTAGATAAGAGTCAGTAATTAATTGAGTAATTACATAACATTACGCGCAGTTAATGCGTATTTGTATTAAGATTTCATTTTCAGAATGAATAACACTTTATTTAATAATTTTCCTTGAAAATAAAATTACTCAAAGAGGTAAGAGCTATTTTAATGTGCTATAAAATGTTAATTATTGAAAAAAAATAAAGGAAAATTTTTTCACTATACAAATGAGTGGTTTGAAACGCTCCCTCAATCGTTAAAGAAAAGGTACACTATTTAGCAGCTTAGTCAAAAAAAAAAGTTCCATTAAGAAATCTAATTTCCGTTAGTAATATCGTTTGCCAGTAGAATGAGGATTAAAAAGTTTATTTTCCCTTTCTTTCATAGTTTTTAAGATGTCTTTGGCTTTTAAGAAGTTCTAATCTGATACTTTGACAAGGAACTGAAATATCTTAATTGAATTTTCCTCTTCCAATTTTCACTTTTAAAATTAGTGCTTTCAAATACAGTTTATCCTGATCCATTGCTGTAGACTCCATTCACCATGTTTTTTTATCAGTTCTTTTAAATCATCTCCTGAATTTTTTTTAATAAGTGTGCCATGCTTTGGGAAATCAAACCTTAAATCAACAGCTACCAAAACAAACGAGATTTCGAGAAGTATCACCTAATTAAATTATCAAAGGCATGAATTTCTTTTAAAAGATGCTTTTTAAAATCACAAAATTTTAGTTTTTTCGGTTCTTCTAAGTAATGTGTTAATATCTAAAAATGTATCTGCTACAGGAAAACTCAAATTGTTACTGAAGTTTAAAGAATGTGTGTGGTGTAGGATTTATAGACACAATAATTCTTTGAAGATATCATTTGAAACCATGAACACCAACGATATAATTAAATCAATATTATGGCCGTGAATATTAAATCAAATTTAAAAGTATATATATTTTTTTTATTAAAGTGTTTAACCATTTAGAAATAAATGTATCTTATTAATATGTTAACTAATTAATGCTCCAAAATACTATGAATAAATTCTGAAATCTATAAATTTGGAAAAATAGTTTTTGTAGTTAATAAGGAATATTAACAAGTTAGTAAAAACCAGTTTTGTAATTTAATAGAGACTTGCATTGATAATGTGTAAGTCCTAGACAAGTATTAAGAATTTTTGAGATGCCATTATACCATTCCATTAAAGGAATTTCGAAGGGAATAAAAACTTAAATGATTTTGACTGGGAAGAAAAGAGAAGAAACGAATGAAGATATTGAATAGAAGAAAATAATTTTTATTCAACTGAAATTTACAAAATGATTCAGCAAAAATTTAATGAGAAATGCTCTAGTATGTTGAAAGTCCTAACATTGTAAATAAGAATTAGAGAGAAAAAAGGGAAGATGAGGGGCTTGCAAACATGTATCACATTTTATAAACACATAGTTTATTTATTCCAATACAGGGGAAAATACCCATATTCAAATAAAATTTAATTTTTCATCCTGTTTAGAATATCTTTAAGACATCTTCTGATTTCTGTTTAATAATTTCAGATGAAAAATGTTTTTCTCCTATATATAAGTTTACTTTCCTTTTTCTTTAAAGAAAGTGTTATCGCACTGAATAATTTTTTTCATACCCTTTTACCATAAGTTGGAGGGATTTAACGCCATTTTTTGACGGAGAATTAAACTTTTTTTTAAAAAAAAATATATTCTATTTCTTATAAAAAAAATTTACGCAACACAAGCAAAAAAAAAAAAGTTTCATTCAGTATTTCTTTTCAATTTCTTTTAAGACTTAAATTTAATTTTTTTTATAATTCCATTTAAAAACTCTTATTTTACTATTTTTAGTGAGTTTTTCTTCTAGAATATACAGTTTTCAGCGGATAAAAATTTTAAACTAATTTATTTTCATTTGCTTTTTAATTATTCCAATAAAAAATCCTTAATTAGGGCTATTTAGTAAATAAGGTAAAATTTTTTTTTATAAATGTATTCAACATATCCCTGCAGTTTTAAGGTTATTGCTTTTATTCCAGAAAAGAAAATATTTTTTTTAGAAATGCTTCTAAAATGAGCTTATTTTATCTTTCTAACTGTTATATGGCATGCAGTTTTATAGGTACCACAGATCTCGTGTTTGTTTACACCGTTTATTTAGATTTATGCACGACGTTAACGTATTTGCTTCGACATTTATTTAAATTCACACTTTGAAATGTGAGCTGTTCTTTTTTTATAATGTAAAACGGCCAGACACATTGCAGCATCATCACCAATAAAAGTCAATGCATTCTACAACTGTTCAAACAACACTGATAAAAGCGGAATGCGTTTTGCTTAAATACAGAGCTTGCATGACAAACGCACTGTCAACGCAGTCTTCCGAAATTCTCGTAAATATCTGCGATTGCAGTTACAGTGAACCGCTCAGAGAAGAAGCGACATAAAAAGAAAACTCGGATATCTAGTTCCTAAAAATAAATGAAAAATGTTCACATTATTCACAACAAACAACAGCAGTAAAAGAAAGAATATAACCGAATGTTGGTCGCAATAAAACTGCGGAGGACTGTGATAGATTCGCAGCTGCGGCGTTAATTATCAGTTTTCTGCCCGAATTGCGGAGTCAGGCTGCTGCTGACTGCCCGATTGTCCGGCAATTTGTCACCTCTGCCCGGAGACGCACTTAACAATACGATACTCAGGAGAAGGCTTTTGCTTTTCTGCCGCTGATAGCGGCTCCGAGCGAACATTTTTGCTGGAAGATGTCGCTACTGAAACTTTCATTTTTGCTAATAGTAGAGAAAACTTTGCTTTAATTAGAAAGACCCGTATATTCTTTGCTTTATCTGCTGAATATATGTTTCTTTTTTTAAAAAACCAGAAAGATAAATTTCTAATGGATTCTTTTGCTCATGAAGGGTTTGTTTTACTTTTAAAAGTAAACATATATATATTATTTTTAAAACAGAAGTAGAGGACTCAAGTGATTTCATCTGCTTCGATGAATTCATTTTGTCTGAAGATACAATATGTTTTTACTAGGAAAAATACATGTAATAAATACTTTTGAGTTCATAGTAAGGGAAAAGTAATAAAATTCTGTGCAAATGGTTAGACATATTCACATCTGTATATAGCAATTTTTAAAGTTTCTTTCCACATTAATTAAATCCTTAATAACTTTTTAATTATTGGTGGCCCATCACTCCAGAACCGAAGTTTAAATAATAACTACCTACCCGCCTAACGGGAATCTTTTGAACTACATCTATCAAACCACACAGATCATGCAGTTGTACTTCCATTAGCCGCTTTGTATAATAACCGAGATTTCTGGAAATTCCGCTTCTTGTTCTTTATACTTCAAAATGTAATCGGCTTCAGCTGGCGTGTGTGTATTTCTCTGTTGTGTGTTTTATTTGTGACTATGTCCATAAATGTTTATAAATTTCTACATGTCCAATGTACAGTAATCTGGATTAACCCGACACTTCACGCATAGGATATGTCATACCCACCGCCTAACTTTTTTCAAGACTCCATCGAAGCATTTTTCGGAAAATAAATAGTTTCTCGTGTAGCTGACATTAACGTCACATTCTTTGAGGAGCCATAGCTTATAGGCAAATTCTAAAGGTATATTTTTGGATGCAGCCTCTTCTGGTATGTAATACCCTGCGCGTGAATCGCCTCAATAGTTCTAAATGCATGAGCACACTTTAAATGCATAAGCACTCTTATGAAATGGCGCATTATAGTAGGTATGATGAAGAAATATGATACTTAAGTAATTTAATAGATGTCGTACAATAGTATTTTCAGATGAAGAAAGACTCATTGCGGGGATGTTGAGGAAGAATTGAATGATGAAGAGTATAATAGCAAGTATTATTCTTATAATTATAAATCTACCTAGATAATTTAACTGAGGGAGCAGCTATCGTCCGTGGTAAAATAGCTACATTATATTCAATGGCTAAAATGTAATCGTTAGCCTATGACAATATTTTTTGTGCTGTTGAACGTTGCGACATTAAATGCGCAAATTATTTGAATAAGTAATCAGAAACCACCTACTAAACACTGAACCAGAAGGTGATTTCTAAAGTGTTTAGAATTCCGATTTACAGAATATTGTAAAGAATGTTGAAATCAGCAAGCAATGTCTCTACGAAATTTTAAAAAAAAATTAAGATCCAGTGTGAAAACATCGCATTTACTCGCGATGAAGACTAATGGAATGTATAAACAATGTACTTACTGAATGCCCTAATAAAAAGAACAAAAAAATTAAGTTTACTCGTGAAAAGTGTAGCAAACATGTTGTATTTCCGGCTTTTCTTCCTTTTTCACATTTGTTTGGAATTTTTACGGTAAAAACAGCATGTAAACACCCTTGGGGATGAGATTCCCTGCGCGTGAAGTTAAGGTCGTTTTTTTGCACGTGAATTGCCGGTTTAACCAACCATAAGACTGTCTCCTCCATACCATAAATATAGAACATCAACCATATAAAATATGATCAACCTAAAATAAAGCCTTACCAATAACCAATCCCTGTCATTTCGTTACAGTAATCATTACCACTCGCCAGGAATATTGCAGGAGTTTCTAGGATAGTCCATGCGTGGGAAAGAAGTTAATACGTCAAGATAAAAATCATCAGTGATACCATTATAACAAAAAAATGAAAAGTAAAAATGTACTTCAATTAAAAATTCTCCAAAAAAAAAATGTCTGTGGATGTACCAGCTCATCGTAAGATGTGCAAAACAGTGTTCTGCTAAATTGAAAATAAATCTTCTTTATCATCATTAAATGTGTTTAAAAAAATCAGTCTACAATTCGTTCAAAAGTTCTGTGTTCTAATGGAAAGAGAGAAAAAATCTGTCTAACCTTGAAAATCTAAGTGGGTGAGATATCCATGTTTTGGTAAAATTGAAAGTGTGTGAGAAAAAACTACTCAAGCGATTTTTCATCATTGATAAGTTTTTCGTTTGTACTCTGTCATTTTCAGGGGATGGTGGACTTTAAAATTGGTAAAAATCTTCCAAAATATGGAAACAAAATGTGTATGAGTTTTGATGTTGGTGAGTTTACTGAACCAAATCCAAGAAACGGCATGTATGTAATTAAATTTAATAAAAAGTTATAAGCATTTAAAAAAAATTTGACTGACCCAAAAATGTAAACAAAAGCACGAGCAAAGGTTGTCACAATTATTCTGAGTTTTTTTTTAAATATTGGAATTAATATTTTTGTGTTTTAACAACCGGACATTTTAATTGCAACCTTTAACTGCTTTCTCCGCTGTTGTGCATCAATTTGTTTTTGAAAGTCGAAGGTAGTGTTTTTTTTTAAAATTGTCCATCTTTGATTGCTGTCTGCTTCCTAATAATATTTATCTCTACGAAAGTTATTTTTTGTATCTAAAAGCCACAAAAAAGCTTCAAAAACATATACAATTGTTTTTTTATTTGTTTAAAATGGATGCTTTCAGCAGGCGCTATTGAAAACCTAAAGGTAAGCCAGCAAAGAGAAAGCGTTTGAGTGCTTCAAAAGTGCACAAAAGATGGCAAAAAAATCGCATGCAAAATTATTCTAATAGTACTATGTGCCCTGAAAACCCTGGTGCTATGCGTGCTGAAAACTCACTTGTTATACATACTGAAAACTCTATTAGCAATGGAGGTTCACATTCTGGTGAAAAGGAATAATATTTCAATGTAAGTCCCAACAAATTTCAGATGTTTTTTTCTACATCTACATCAACTTTTTGTGCTAGTGAGAAAAGTTCGTACGTTTTGATGAATAGTGATATGTGGTCTTCTCTTTTATTTAACATGAATGCGATATGTGCTCATTGGATGCTGAATCTAATGGTGCTTATGGTTTTTATACAAAAATAGAACTAAAATGTAAAAGCTGCAAAAATATATTTAATTCTGTATTCTCTAGTACTTGAGATGATGATAGCAAATGTTTCGAAGCAGATAAAAACGCTTGTTGAAACTTTTCTAAAAATTGGGAAATGCAATACAGCATTAGATCTCTTTCTTTATGGCTATTGACATGCATGCAATGGATAAGAAAATCTTTTAGAAATGTTTACATAAATTGTATGAATATAAGTGTTGTTATAACGAGAACATTCTTTAAATTTTCCGGAAAGTTGTCTAAAAACACCATGAGTATTTGCTCGAAACTACTAATGGTGCTATAGACATCCCCGTTTCATACGATGGAACTTGACAGAAACGTGACGTGGACATTTGTCTTTATATGGGATAGAAATTGCTATTGACATTTTGACTGGGCTCATTATAGATTACGAAATCCTTTCCAAATATTGCAGGAATGCTCTACCGCAAAAAGGGAATTTTGAAAAAATAGTGCTGAATACTCCATATGGCAGAAATCACACCAAGAAATCAGCGAAAATTATGTAGCATCTTCTAATGCCATGGAAATTAAACCTGCAAAATTATGGAAAAGATCCATTAAAAATTGTGGTATGCGATAAGTGAGCAGCCTGTCAGATGGTGATGCCAAAACCTATCAACATTTATCATCATTAATTGTGTATGGTGACTGCATAAAAATTGTAAAAGAAGAATGCATTAACCATATGGCTAAAAGGCTTGGCACAGTATTTCATAATAAAATTTCAGTGTGACGGAGTAAAAGTATGACTATTGGTGGGCGGAAAGAAGGTAGTCTCAAAGAAAACATCACAGTGGAGGTGACTAACATTTACAGAAAAGCTATAAGAGACAATGCACCATATGTAAAAAAAATGAAAGGTGCATTTTTAGCTCCATTGTTTCATTGTTTATTAACAGATGAAAAACCTAAATATATTAAATGCCCTGCCGGTTCGACACATCATGGTGTTTTTACCAAAGGGACATTGGCTAAAAATGAAAACCCTATGTTCTGTTCACTCATGAAAATTAAGCTGTCAGAACAAGTTCTGGAAAAAAAAATTTCCAGTGTATCCAAGACTAGCGAACAGTAAGCTGTTAGAAAGAAGCATTGCTGCAAAAACTCAGAATGCTGACAAAACCGTATAAACCATAAAAGTTATCATGATAAGGATTAAATTTTGAATATGACAGGTTCATGGGGTCACTAGTAATTATTAAACTTATTCTTAATTTAGTATTGAGGAATTAAGAACCATCAATATTAAATTAAAAACGGTACTCATGCGTTTATAAGTATATTATATCAGTGTAAATATGTATTTTATTTTTTATTATGTCAGCAAGTATTTTGGTTTGCTTCCTTGCTATAAATTAATGATTTTTTTGAACAATTTTTTATTATTAACTTTTTGATATGCTCGTGCTCCCCTGATACGATTATCACGCCTCCCTGGAGGTATGCCAAACAGTTTAAGGGGCATAGTACCTTGCGAGAAAAAAAATTGTTCTTTACCATATACATGTTATGATTCATCATAAGTTAACAAATTTTGCTTATTTTGATCTGAATTTTTTATATTATCTATAACAATGTATAAACTTTAAGAAAACTAGACAAATTTTGTTCTTAAATAAATACAATATTTTTAAAGAGATGATAAATATGTATACCAAATTTAAAAAAAAAATTACTTACCTCATGTTCCCGCAAGATAATTTTTAAATTATACACTTTAGAATCTCAATTATTGCATTAAACTGTAGCTAAATGTAACTTTCATTCTGTATACCACTGAATTGGAGGATATCTTATATTTTAATATTTTTTAAAATTAAAAAATGTGTAAAAAATAATTTTTTTTAAAATTTCAATTTTTATACCGTTGCATATAAAAATATATTGATCCATTTTCCATAATAGTAGCATACATAATAAAGAACTATGACTAGAATATGCATGCCAATTTTTGTAGCTCTAGAGTAAAAACTTTTTTTACAATCTTGCGGGAAAGTGTAAAAAACTGAAACTGAGAAAATCAAATTTAAAGATTGATTTTTCATTAATTCGAATAAAACTTTATACATAATACCTAAAATGATCCTGCTTCATATGTAGGACCTTCTAGTTCTGCAAAATGCTCATTTGTGGCTTTTCTTCTCATTCTGCTGGCCCTACGGGCCTCTAACGTATATGATTTTGATTTAATTTCTTCATTTCTTATGCGTGCATAATTGGCCCGAAAGGCAGAAGTAACAGCAAAATGCCCTATATTAAAGCCAAGAGCTTTCATTATCTTTATACGCCCTGTCATTCCCTCGTTAAACATTACTATTGCCTCATTTACAGCTATGTCAACAATATTTTTAGACGATCCAGAAGTTTTCGGGCAATACTTCCAAATAGTCGAGTTGAATTACTCATTAGCATTTTGCGTTTTACCTCCCAGGCATTTTTTGAGCAATTTTGGTGCAGATAGTTCTGCTATTATAGGCTTTATTTTATCCATTATGGCAATTTGCACAGTATTTTTATGCTTAATTAAAGAAACACTGTTTGTAGCAACTGCCTTTTGATATTTGCACCACGAAGTATCACCGACTGGGCAGAAGTGATGCATAGGTTCATCATCAGTGGACCTATAATGACAATAAATTGCCCATATAGCCTGACGCATATCTTCAGCAGAGCTGCGATTCTGTCTAATAGCATTGCCATAATAGGTGGTAATTGTGTCAATTAACTTATCAGTCAGTCGATTTTTACCACTGATACTCTTACCATCTGGTAATTTTTGGCCACGACTCATTGTTTTTAATTTTCGCAGCCTAGCACCCATACGCTTTTGTACGTGACCCACACATTCAACGTTTTCGACAGTATATGGTACTGTCCTTTGAAGCACTGGGAAGGTTTTTGTATCCCCATCACCGATATACTTGATATATTTGGCATTTCGTTGTGGAAGTGATCGTTGAAAGATCTGTTTCATCCCGTCTACTTCCATTTTACTGGAAGAACCAATATGGTTCTTTATACAGTGTGGTTGATGTTTTAGTTTCCACTCCTCATATGAATGTCCAGATTTTGGACCTCGCCATTTTTCACATCCTTTACAATATGAAGAAAGAATGGCAACATCAAGCACTTTTCCAGTAATATCTCCAATGACACTACACACACCAATAGGTGAAGTGTGGCCGCGTGTTTTCCACGTACCATCACCACTGACGCAGATTTCGTTGCTTCCAGAAGCTAATATTTCTTCTTTCGCAGCATTCTTCATGGATTCGTCTGCTACTTCACAACTGGCCAAATTAATTTTCCGCAGGATCTTTTCATATGCCTTTTGTGACACTGGTGGTGATAAATCCATTGGTGTGCAAAAATGTTTTATACCACAGAAACCTTGCCCTACTGTGCGCATAGCATAGGTTATTCATGTATTTACTTCATAGTCCTTACCTGAAGCAATAACTGGTGAACTTTTGAAAGTGGACAGTGTACTGCATGAGTAGCATTCAACATAAAATTCAGATACCAATCCATACAAAATCTTTTCTTTTAGAACTGCTTTAGTGTTGCAGTTAGGACATGTTACATATTGGGATAGTTCAGATAATAAAATATCAATGTTTATCAATCTATATCCATTAGATTGATTGGAATTTCTTACTTCCTTATCAAGATCACTTTCTTTGCACAGTTTCTTAGCTGAAGCAGATATGCAATCAACATCAAGCTTATCTGATACTTTGCGAGTGTACTGGTTATTATGAAAACGTTTTCTCTTACGGTGATAGTCACTGCCTCTACGTTGTGCTTTGCTAGACATTTTTTTGCAAATTAATATGAGGCAAAAAAACTAAAATGAACAAAAATTTTTAAACTTTTCTGAGAATTGCGATATAGAACTCTAAAGCAGAAGTAAACAGTATGAAATACAAATGTAAACAAACATTTGTTCGAACTAGGGCTGTGTTGAGTTGCAAGCTTCCTTCTCTAATTAAAAATAGATCAAATTAAGAATTAGAAACAACTGGGGAGAAAATAATTTCTATAACGCCATCCGTTTGAAAACCGAAACTTACGAATACGGTTAGTTTACATTCGGTTTAAATGGACAATCTGCTGGTGACGTTTGACGTTTTTAATTGCTATTGCCGTAATTTTGGTCCGATTTTGATGCGGTTTGTTTTAAAATGCTCCTAATAGTCTGTATTAATTTTTAAAAATATTTTTGAAAAACCGATTTTTTGAAGGTGTAAAGGTACTATGCACCCTTAAGAAAAGCTGTCATAAGGTCAAAACACAAGGTTTTGCTTTGAAAATAACAAGCCTTTTTTACAAAACTTTAGGTCCCGTACTTGCTAAACTCAAAAATTAGTTTGAAATAAATTTTTAAAAAAAAGAAAGAAAAAACAACACTGAATACACACAAGAATGCAATCTAATAAAACAGCTGAATGATTCTTATCGTTCTTCTAACTGTTATCTTACGATATTGCCTTATCATACATGTAATTTTTTTGTGTTAAAAACAAATTGTTAATCATCAATGGGATAAATTCTTGCGTTCAATATAAAAAGAAACAAAGATAAATTTTAACTATGAATATCTGTCATCTACGTTTTTGATTCGAAAGGTCATTTCTCATACAAGGAAAATACTTCCTGTTTTAATGTAGATATATCTATCTTTAAATTCTTGAAGAAAAGCCTGTGTTCTGCTTTTTTAAACAGCCAAAGAAATCAGATGCACCATAATATTTTTCACGTTTGCAGTTCCATTTTCTCCCATCTTTTTAGGCGAAGGTGGTCGATTCCGCGACTTCGGGCGATTTGAAGTCAGTCCCTGGAGTGCTTTTTCTGAGTTTCAGTTAAGGAGTGTATGTTTCTTGTCACAACCAAAGGTCAATGAATGACATTCGGACATTTATTCGGCATTTTTGACATGAGTATCTTTTCCGACAACTTATTGCCTTTAAAAAAAGGGATAGTTTGTTTATTTTATACATGTACATACAAAACAAATATATTGAATGTAAAAACAAAGACGATAACAGTAGAGAGTTTTTTGAGAAACGGAATGTTAATATTGAGAATAAATGGAAATTTAACTTTTTATTCAATGGAAACGCTTTAAAGAATATTATGCAATTCTGTACAAAATCAAGACAAATCTTATTAAGGATTCAGAAAAAAGTATAAAGCAAAAAAGTTAATAATTAATAATTTGGAACTAATTCTGTTACCCCCAAAATATTATTGATGTTTAATTGTAAATTGTATATTTCTAGAACAATTTATATTTAAATATTGAAGCAACTTCTTAAATTGTATTTTTATAATCATTTTTACGCAATGGACTAAATTCATGTGACGTCATAATCACATGATGATTTCAAACCACGTATATTTAGCCAATCAAGTTAAAAAACACATGTGACGTCATAGTCACGATAAATGCAACTATCTATTTTCAGCAAATCAGTTCATGCACTTCTTTGTTGCCTAATTACGCTTTTTACATAAACTTTTTTTTAAAAAAATTAATGTATGTCACTTTATTTAAAAGTACATATCTAAAACAATACTTTTTTTTCTTTAATTTAAAAATTTTTTTACAGGAATTTCTTTTTATAACTCTTGAGCATCTTTACCCAATTATGCAATTTGAAATTTTACCAAAGTTTCACAAATAGAATAAAAAGTACGAGCTAGTTTATTGTCCGTTTTGAATTCAATGTAGAACACGTGTTTATATTTATCATGTGACGTCATGAATTTAGTCCATACATATTAGTTCATACACATTTAGAAACTTATAAAGCACAATTCGATATTATAACTTGTTTTAAAGTGCATCTTTTTGTTCCTGATAAGTCTGCGATTTGAATTATATGAAAAAGAATTTTTTGCACAAATGATCAAAATATCTCACGAATAATAGTTAACGTCCTTTTAAACATGCATATTTAACAAAATCATTTAATTAAACAAGTGGGTAAAAAAATTTCGGAAATGCGATTCTATTTTCGTTTTCTACGTAAATATATACAACGTCATGTAAAGGTCTTATAAGCATTATTTAGATGATCTTGTTTTTCAGTACATGTATCTACTGCATTAAAACATATATAAGTTTAAATTAATTAACAATATTTATACTTATAAATTACATTATTAAAGGAAAGTATTGCTTTAAACATGTTTTACACAATAGTGAAAATTATTTTCTTACGAAATTTCATAATTTAATAAATACGTATATGATTAATAAAAACAAATTCAAAAACTTCCTTTTTACTTTCAATTTTGAAAACATTTAAAAGAAAATGAATTTTTTTCTTCCAAATTGGTGATTGAAATTATATTTTTTTAAAAAATGGTGTCAATTGTTCAAATTTTTTAACTAGACAGAAATATGCAGAGGTTAGATAAAATAATAGAAACGTCTATTGAAATACCACAGATATTTGGATAACATGCGTGCATGTATATTATTTTAAAATATTATATCTCAGTGATTGCAAAAAAAGTATAATTATTGGTACTTTTCTAATAGACAATACCTAAAAGTGAAAAAATTGTGGAATGGCATGAGGAATTGAGTTTAAAATTATAGCTTGACGTCAAAGACAACAGTGTGCTATTTTTATATGTGGAAACTGTGGATGATAAAAATTGTTAGACACAAGAATTAGAGAGCACGCACAAGTATTTGTGTGTGTGTGGCTGAAAAACATGAATCCATTACTGAAAAAATGAAATAAAATTTTCTTACCAACTAATAAGCTCATTTGAAGCAGATGGTTTGTTAGAAACTTCAGAAATATGAGTTTTATGCATAAGTTGCAAAGTATAAACCTCTCATTCCTGGAATCAAGGAATTCATAGTTGTACAACGTATCATTATTCAAAGTTTCATTATCGAAAAGATGTCATTTGTTTAGCACGAAAAAACACTATTCACTTAAGTGCTACCTAGGAAAGCTTAAGTTGATACGTTGGCAATTTCAATCAATTCAATTGGACCACTTCAGCTCTTGACCAAGATTAAAGATTACGAGGCCCGTGGCCAATAGCCTTCCCTTTATTTCACATGAACCGGACTTTTTGAAAGAAACCGTTCCTTTTAATTTAAAAAGTAAAACATTATTATTTTTTACAAATCACTTAAGAATTCTGAATTCCTTAAGAGCATAATGAATGTGTATATATAAAAAAATAAAAACATTTGACGCATTCTCTGTAGCCTTAATAGCGTTGCAATTGAAAAATTTGTAGAATAAAATTAATTTAATGAGGCAATTTTATATCAAAGGCTCCTTTATTATAAAGGTCATTAAATATTAAACTTTTATCTATTTTCAGTGCAGATATTTCAATTTACACTCATGTCCATAAATTAAGGATAATGAAGTTCAGGCAAAGAAAGAGACAGAAGCAAAACAAATTTGACTTATTTGTAAAGTCTATTTATTAAACAAAAGGTAAAGAACAAAAACGATGCTATATGTTTGACATAATTAGTAAAAATTGCAATTTTTACTCCCTGGAGCAAATTTAAAAAAAAGAACCTATTTACAAAAAAACAGTATAACATGGTTAGTATGATGGTTAATACGGAGTATGTCTCCCGCACGATACAATACAGGCCTTACAACGCCTACGCATGCTGAGTATCAAATTATCAATCTGATCTTGGGGAATATTACACCACTCATCAAGCAATGCTCTCCGAAGTTTCAGTAGACAAGTGGGAGGGGGTTGACGGGCTGCAATTCGTCGGCCAAGCATTTCCCACACATGCTCTATTGGATTCAAGTCCGGTGAGTATGCTGGCCAATCCATACGGGTGATATCCTCCGATTGAAGGGATTCGTCTACAATGTTTGCACGGTAAGGACGGGCGTTGTCATCCATAAACAGAAATTTAGCACCCATGGTGCCCCGAAACAAACGTACATGTTGTTCCAGAATGACATCCGGATAGATGTGGCCTGTCATCGTTACACTCTGAACATACAGGTCAGTTCTGGAACCAAGTATAATTCCTCCCCAAACGAGCCATCCTGCACCACCGTAACGGTGTCGTTCAATGGTGTTCTCTAGGTGGTAACGGGTACCTGGCGTTTACCATATGAAAGTTCGGCGAGAATCAGACTGCAAACTAAACCTGGACTGGTCGTAAAACATCACACAAGACCACTGTTGCGGTGTCCACAATGCATGCGCTCTACTCCAGGTTAATCGCAGGCGACAGTGAGTTGCGGTAAGGGGAACACATCTGACAGGCCTACGAGCATATAGACCAATGTGCCCTAAGCGTCTGTACACGGTCTGCCTTGAAACTGTCGTACCGGTAGCTGAAGAGAACTAACGGGATAGGTCTGATGCTGTGCTCCGTCTGTTTCTTTTGGCAGTAACTGCCAAATACCGGTCCTCATTCGGCGTTGTAACTCGTGGGCGGCCTGTGCTGTAACATCTACTCACATTACCATCATCTTGGAATCGTTGCCAAAGCCTGGAGATGACACTCTGAGCGTTTCTAAGTTCCTCGTATACTTCCAGCTGGTACGTCCACATTCCAGTCGTTCGATAATTCTACCACGTAAAAAATCATCCAAATGCTTCCTTTGTGCCTTAACTATGCAGTTATTGCACTGAAAGGCTTTTAAAGGCTTGTGAACAATTTTACTTCTTTGCCACCATTCCTTATATACCCCTCTCTTACACTCTCGTCATTGTGATGTACTATCCACGCCATCTGGTGGTTTCCTGTAATTTGCATTTTCTTCTTCAAGATGTGTGTGATAATTCTACGGGTGAAATTTTTATTTTAGAGTTCAATTTCTGTGTGATTCTGAATGAACTTTAATTTATGGGCATGTGTGTTTATAAGTACCTTTTTTTATTGAAATGAACCAGAAGTATAAAACGGGTAATCTATTAAGATTTATTCTGATGCCAACACAATTTTGAATTTATAGAAATAAGAAAAGATAATTCTAAAAAAATATATATATCGTGAGCTTGCTTAATCTTGTTAATTAAATATTGTTGTTATTTTTAAGTACCAATGATTTTATTTATAGTTTTAAAATATATTTTTGTAAAAGGAAGGTGACGCTATTTGTGGATATGAATGGAAAATGGAAAACAGTGTTATTTCAAGCCCACAATTTTTTTTTCCTTCTAAAAATCTCTTAAACGGAAGTTAAACTTTGTGGGGGGTGGGTGTATTGCATGGCACATGAAAGGAGGGTATGTGACACTTTCGTTATTTCCCCTTGGATTTATGATAGTTTTATAGCTGATAGTGTAGTCTTATTTTTATACTTGAGTAATATCTAAGTAGGAAATATTTTAAAACCAATGTTTTTACTGAAAAATGCAGAGCTCTTTGCTCTGAGATGGGTAACAGTTATTCTTCCTTGAGAAGACTCTTAAAAATAACTAGAAATCTTTTCTGAAGCATAAGTGTAATCTGAGAAGATATAGAAACAAACCATCACGTATATCTCTGGAGATATTAATAAATTTACATTGTTCCGCACATATAAGGACAATATCAGCATATAACAAAATATCCACACATCTATAAATTCACAGTGATCCGCGCGTCATGCGACTGTTTAAAAAAATTACAGTCATAAAATTTATATAAAAAAGGGAAGTTTACTTTTACAAGACTACGACTGATTCTAAAGGAAAAGATAGTATTTATATGTATATATAATATCAGTTTCAAAAAAGTGGAAGTCAAATTAACTTACTTCGTGCAAACCTGTATAAGATAAAAATCCCCCATTTTTCAGAAAATTTCTGAGATTTTATGCATGTTCAGATTTTTTTATGCTATTTA
>BMAO01017239.1:0-22130 GCA_019973975.1 Trichonephila clavata
AGAGTTTTTGCACCAGCACAGACATGGCAGTGAAGGCCGTGTTGCGTGTAAAACTTTTTGTCACAAGCAACGCAAAAGAAAAGAGTGGCCCTTTTTGGGGTTTGTTTCTTTGCAGTTACTGCTGCGTACGATGGAGGTGGAAACGCAGGATGTGGTGGCGAGCCATTGAGCTCACCCGGCCATGCTTCCTTAAGCGAGACGACGTCTGGCGAATCAGGAAGAGAGATGTCACCAGCAAGCACAATATCCAGAATGTTCGGCGATTGTGGTGATGGTGGGGATCGCTTCTTCGGCGGAATTTCACAGATTGTGATAACTGAGGGAAGTGCGACAGGTTGGCCAGGTGACACTGAAGGAGAACCGTCCACAACCGGGAGACCAGCGTTTGGACAGACACCAGGAGCTTCAGTATGGGTCTTAGCAACGAGCGCAGAAGCCTCGAGACACTGAACAGGGCTCACTGGGGGCCAAATCGGAGAATTATGGTGAAGTGAAATAAGGTTCAGCGGAAGGCTTTGGGAAAGTTCAGAGCACTTTCGATGAACGACAGGGTCGGAGTACACCTGAACTGGTGCACACCAAGATCTTGAAAGGCCACTTGTTTTCGAAGAACCAGTAGGAAACGTTTCGCAGTCAGATTGGTCCTGAACGCAAGAAACAGGGGGAGAGGTAGCAGGTTCACCTGACACGCAGGTGAGCGGTTGGCTGCTGGAAGTCAGTAGTCCTTTTTCAGCCGCATCCCCCAATGGATCTTGGATCGTTGAAACTGGGTCTGGACCGTGAGAAGGAGTGCCACCCTGTGTGATCAGGGGGGCTGAACTTTTCCGAAAAAAGGTATCCCAAGCATACTTTTTAGAGAGGAGAGCGTTTATGTGAAACTCCGTTGGGAACGCATCAAGGCAGTGTTGCTGCCTTGCAGACGGAGAATGTGAACTATTAAGGTGATCCCAAAGGGATTGAGTGTCAGGAAGGACACGATGAACAAATCTTGCACAATCCGATTTGCACGGCCCTTACAAAAGAAATTTGTCGCCGTGTGCGATGGGCGACTGGTGACCCCCGCGAATGTCTACGTGGGTCGAAGAATATGATGGCTGTGAGAAGGATTTTCGAGATTTATTAGGCATACTCATGAATAGGGTGGGGCCCTGGTGAGAGCATCGCAAAAACAAAACATTCTCGCAAAAAAACACAAAATAACATAACTAAGCTAAGCTATAAACTAAACCAAATATAAAAACAAAAATGGTCAGTCTCCAATTGGCCACAACGAGAACCTGACAAAACAAACATTGCAGAAAGCGACAGTAAGACGTTACAACAAGATTGGCGACCGTGCGTGACGTACAGGTCGACCGCAGAACCCTCTATCGACGTCTCGGTAGCGGGTACCCCAGCTCCATGACTGCCACTTTCAAACAACAGTGGGGGAATTACGAGAGTCAGAATGACCCACTGCCAAGTGGACAGCATGAAAACCAGGCATGTTGCAACAAAGAATTTAAATGCATTGCACAAACACATTGGAACCATTGCAGCCCTGCGGAGACCAACACAGATGTACCCAACCATAAAAAAGAATTAACACATGAGAAAAAATCAACATGGGCCCCCACGGGACTTCCCCAGGGGCAATGCTTGTGAGCAATGCAAAAAGCAACAGTAATAACTCAAGTGTAAGCAGATTTAAGGGCGCAATTAAGGCTGGGGGTAAAACAGCGCAGAATTTTACAAACACAAATGCAAATGTTGCAATGTGTAAACGGGTAGTATCAACAGACGGGGCAGGATGAGACAAGAAGAATGATACCAAACATGACTACCTAAACATAAACACAAAGCAAGCAGGAAGGATTTAAAAAACTTGAATTTAGCGAAAAAACTGATTAACTATTGACACGGTAAGCAGTGAATTAAAGAAGAACTATGCACGATAGAAACAAACAAAGATGATGTCCAGAAAGGAAATCGCAAGCACTCTAAAACGCATGCCCATTTAATATAGCTTGGACTGTAAACACCAGAGCTATAGGCATTTAAATGAAATTAAGCAGAATTTAAAAAATTTTAAAACGTTTAAAAAACATATAAGAAATTAATCAAAACAGATGAAATTATATCATCTGATGGGGAATGACAAGGGCTATCTGCTGACATAAATTTCGACCCTCAAAAATAAACAGCCCCAGCGAAAAGGCGGGAAAACTGCTGCACCGACGGAAATTACCGGAGGGGGTGGGGACTGAGAAAAAATTTTCATTTTCGAGAAAACCAACAAGGTACCAGATTGGTATTCACGTGGCATCAAAATTTAAAAAAGGTTAAATATCAAACGCCCCCTGGGCGCCAGCGACCAAAAACCTAAATGTGTCGAAAGGCATTGTTGAGAACTAAGATCTATTAAATTTTCAGTTGACAGAGTTCATAAGAACTCGAGTTCTCACCCTAAATGTACAAAAAGCTCTTTCCCGCCAAAACGTGGGCGTGGCATCAATGTAAAAGCATAGGGACAATATATATTATTCACAAAAGCTTAACAGTTAAAATTATATGCAAACGAAGACAATAGGTAGCTAGGGCTTCAAGAGACGAAAAAGACGATATCTCACACTAATAGGAAATAATGAAACCCCAGCCCCTGAGAGCGTTTTAAAGTTAACAAAAATTTTTGCAAAAACACGTAAAAACATTAGAAAAGTCAGAAAACAAGCATTAAGTAATTGCGTGATCACAAGCCCCCAGTGCGTCATATCATTAAACAAAATATATTACCACATAGATAATCGCACGACGATTCTATAGAGTATAATGAACATGGTATTGGCATCAAAAATATTAAAGATAAAAACAATTTAAAAAATTTTAAAATAATTTTAAAACGGTTAAAAAACCCTGAAGATTTGATGCAAATTCAACCAATTTTTTATGGTAGAAAGGTATTGACAAGGTGCATCTAGTGGTAAGCATTACAAAATAATAACAAACATACAACAAGAGATATAACGCACAAATCGAACAGAGGGGGGGAAAGCACCCGGGGGGGACGTAAAATATTACAATAATACTAGTCTGTTACAAGTAAAGGGCCAGCACCATATTAGAAAAATATAATAAAAATCAACAAAAGTGCAAATTGGCCGAGCCCTGAGGGCAGAACCCAAAAACAGACTAAACCTACAGAAAACACAACAAAATACGCAAAAATATACACAAAATAATGATAAACAGAAAGGCAAGGTACATCTGCAAAAGATACTAAGTGGCCAAGCAATTAAAAACATAGTGACCACAAAATAAGAGTACAACATGGTGTTCAGCGCCAGATGAAACATGAAAGAAATTAAATTTTGAATAAAATACAATTGCCAAATTAAGAAAATTAAATTCGTCGGGCGCTAAACAAACAAAAAGCATGCGAGACTCACCAGGACCCCGAAGAGAAGAGTTGTTACTCAACCATCACCAACTCAATGGGAGGGAGCAAAACAAGTTCAAACAAATCCAGGTGGGTATACACACCTATAAAACACACACAAACACAATCGGAGCACAGTCTTGAAGCACAAAAAGTTTTGGCAGAGTTTCTGGCCGAAAAGGACTTCAAGATGAACTGGCAGTTTCTGGCCGAAAAGAGCTCCAGGTCGACTTGCAGAGTCACTGGTCAAAAAGGTCCTGACCAGGGTCCGGCATGGCAGCTGGGCAGAGTCACTGGTCAAAAAAGTCCTGACCAGGGTCGGGCAGCAACTGGACAGAGTCTTGGGCAACCACTGGCAGAGTCCAGACCAGGGAACAGCTCGATGAGGCAGCAGAGTCTGGAGACAAAGCCCAACGCGATCCAGGCGGGTATACACGCCTAAGGGCTTAGAGCTGGAGCAGCAGGGCTTGTCCGGAACAGGAATTTCCACCGGGCTCCAAGGCTATGAAGTTATTCGTATATATGAGAGTATTACCACTTTACTAACGTCACAACAAGAAAAAAGACCAGACCAATGATAGGAAATGGAGATTTTAACTTGTTAACTGAGAAGAAGAGAAAAAAGGGATAACAACACAAAGGAGTGAAGGAGAGGAACATAAAAACACAAAAATGACAACAAAAATATATACAAAAAATGAAATAATGGCAAAATTTACAAATGATAACATAATACGAAAAACAGCATATTTTACAATTTTTATACATTATTTACATGAGATTGTCCTGAGGGACAGAGTCCCTCGCCTCGTTTTCATACTGACGGTGACCCGTCATGTGTTCTGTGTAAATATCTCTGCTCCAACGAATGGAGTCAGAGACACACAACTTTCTCAGGAGAGCCAGGTAGGACTTGGTAGCCACGATTTTGAGAAATTGGTCGTTTGTGACATCCCAAGCCCCCAATGAGCCAACGACAATTGGTATGATCTGGACTTCTTGGTGGCCCATAGCTCTGAACACAGGAATGAGTGGCTGATACTTTTCGATCTTGGTTTTTCTAGCCACCTCAAATGCCTGGAGACGGTTATCGAACGGGATCGTGACGTCGATAATGAAAATTTTCCCATCAATTTCAGCAACCAAGTCAGGGCGGAGACCAGTGGAGCCAACTGTTTTGTTTTGAGATAGAATCCTACCCCGAAAAGCAACTGCTTTTCTGATACGTTCGAGAACTGCATCATGTCTTTTCGTCCACGCTGCAGACGAAATTCTGCAATGGTTCAGGACGTGGGGAAGGGTCTCCGAAGGGGCACCACATCGTATTAGGTATTTGGTCGGGCCAGACGCTTTTCTGTTCTGCAGTTTTTTAATAATGCCTCGAACCTCCTTAGGAGAAGTGAGGGGAGGGGGTGTGTTTGTATTGAAGTTGTCGAGGTATGAATTTACCAAATTTTCGACTTCTTCGATCTTGTCGTCACTATAGGGTTCGGAATTTTCCTGGAAAGTGACTTCCAAGGTGTCTTTGAAGGCCTCCGCCTTTTCGAAATCTGAGTAGGCCATTCCACCCGGCCCATGAAGAGGTGGAATAGGCACAAATCTCTTAGTAATTTTCCTATGGACATTGTAGAGGGAATTATCCTCTGGATTTAAAGTTAACAGAAAATCTTTCCAGGCCTTGTTTTTGTGGGTTTGGATTTCAGCCCTGATTTGCCTGATGAGAGCATTAACTTCTCGTTTGTATGGGGGGTATTTCGTTTGATTCCATTTTTTACGAAATCTATTTTTTACTCTGATAAGCTCTCTGATGTTTTCAGGGAGGCGGAGGTGTGGAGTGTTAATTATTTTAGTGCTAGTGGAAGCAGAAATAGCATTCGCAATAGTGCTAGTGAAATTTTGAACGGCTAGGTCCAAATCATCTATCCTGGGGTTACCGGGTGTGTTGTGGTAAATAATTTCTTGAAATTTAATCCAGTTTGTAGATTTTAAAGTATTAAGTATTGGTGGTAGTACATTAGTGGTTATGAAATCAAAAATTACTGGATTGTGGTCACTGCTAAGTTCATTAATTGTAAATACATCAGAGTGTACCAAATTAACTGCAAAGCCGATGTCCAAAATGCTGTTGGTGTGGTATGTGTTGAAGTGAGTAGGAGTGTCGGGGGCGATAATATCTATTGCAGAGCCTACGGCCCAATTACATAAGATATTACCATTTGTATTTGCTCTGCCTGGGTTCCAGCTCGGGTGTTTTGCATTAAAATCTCCAAACAGGAAGGTTTTGTTGCTGTGAGTGAGAATTGCGTCGAGTTCCGTTGAGTTAATGGAGCCGTGTGGAGTTCTGTAGATGCACGCCACAGTAATTTTAGTGTTGTTTCCTAATTGAACGATAACCGATGTGTTTTCAAAGGTGTTTGTATCAATTAAGATGGCGTGGTGTTTGATAGAATTTTTGACGAAAAGGGCCGTTCCTCCACCTCTGTGTGTAAGACGGTCACTTCTGTGACAAGTGTAGTTTGGAATGCTAACCCTGTCCGAGGGACGAAGGTGTGTTTCTTGTATCCCAATTAGATCGGGATCATAATGTATAATGCATTCTTTTAATTCTTCTAAATTATTTCTTAAGCCGTTAGCATTCCAGCTAAAAAACCTGAGAGAGTTATTATTAGCGTTATTATTGAATGTTATTATAGTTTAGTTTGTAGTATGGACAGCATTTGTCCCCACTGTTGCATCATCTGGGCCATTTGGGTCATGACTGCTTTGGCATCCAGTGTTTCGTTTGGTGAATTCTTTTTGACTGCACCGGAGTACAGTTGAGGCGGTGTGGTTGTTTGCTTGCGCCGCCGCTCGCTCTTTCCAGACATTTTTTGTGGGTTGGTTTTTCTGTTGTTTTATGTTAATGGGGTTTCTAGGGCATCCTGAGAAATTTGCAGGGTGCGGTCCACTGCAGTTTGCACATTTTGCTGGGGTTTTGATTGATTTTGTGCATTCGGAGGTGAGATGGCCTCCTGAACATTTTAAGCACTTCGGTGCCCTTTGGCAGAACCGGGAGTGATGAAAAAACTCCTGACAGCGATAACACTGAGGAGGCATGGAGGATTGATTGAGAGGCTCAACCTTTACTCTAAAAAATCCTGTTTTTTATGTTAATAATGCCTTGATTTTCAGGGCATCTAGGGAGGGTTACCAAGAACAGTGGCATATTTGTGTTGTTTTTTCTGTTTCTCAACAGAGAGACGTGTGCGGGTGCGAACCCACAACTGTGTAGTTCAGTTAAAAGTTCCTCTTGGTTGTAGTCTGTGGGTAACCCTCTAATGACTACCTTCGTTTGCTTGGTATGGGCCATCTCGAATGTATGTGACCGCAATTTATTGTCCGAGATAAATTTTTGTATTTTTCTGTGTTCTTCAACACAGACCGGGAAAACTCGGAGTTTCCCGTTCTCAAATCGCCCTTCAAGAGGTGTCCCTAAATGCTTCCCTAACTGAGCGAGAAGCTCGGAGGCATTTTGCCTAGCGTCAATGACAATTGGCGCAATGCGTCTCTTCCTAGTGACGAGGGTGAAACCCTCGTCGGTATCCTCTACATGTGTGCCGCCGCTGCTAGCAGCTAAGGCCGGTTCACTGTTTGTGACAACCGGGGCGGGAGCAGGTGGAATCTGCTCCGAGCTCTCATTTTCTGTGGTTTCCCCTTCATCCATTGAAGAATTATCTTCGATAGGAGGAGGAGGGGGGGGGTGTTGTTTGTGGTCGCGCGTGCTTTTTTACCGGCGACGTCTTGTTGAGGAGCGACAGGCTTACGCTTGTTTTTGTTCCGCTTCGGCTGCGAGGCGGGCGTATTAACAGTGGGGAGCTTATTTATGCGCTCAAATTCCCTGAAGAAGTCTTTGAACTCCTGATTTTGGAGTCGAGTGGACTTTCTCGCGCATTTAAATGCTGTCCACGTGATGACGTTTATGAGCCTAAGTCTCTCAGGCGTGTTATCGATATCAGGCTTGTTAAGCAACTCTAGGATATCTTCTAGTATGTCGCAAAGATCTTCGCATTCAGCGCATGTTTTGGTATTGTCTAAGCGAGTGTTAGCTTCTTCTGCATCAAAAGACAGGGGATCAAAAGAAAACAATTCACCTACCTTTGATGAAGCCACATCTGTCCTGGTATCGGACATATCCATTAGTAATCCAAATGTAAATTCGTAAAAATCAGTATCCAATCAGTGTACACGTACTTTAAAAAGAACGCGCACAAAACCAAAGTAACGGAGTGCCGACGCTAGGCCTAGTCACCACCGCGTGTGAGTACACATTCCGAAGAATCGTAATAAATGAAAAAATAAATCTCGTAGAGGAGCACCGTAGTAATAAAAATCCGGAACCAGGCCAAAATTGTCACCAAATTTGAATAACCAGCTCGATGGAGAACGATTACCATGCGGGTTTCTGCTTTTGAAAAAGAAAAAAGGGGCACGGACGAGGACAGAGAATCCGCGTGTGGAACTATCAACGACAGGAAGCAGAATGAAAATGTTCCAGAGAAATTGGTGCAGTTCTCCCCAGTGGTTCGATATCCTGCCAGTAGCTCGACCCACGAGCCTCACGAACCTACGTGACCTGCATCGCTCGATCCCCCTGGTCTCGGGCTATGTGCCATGTAAATTTCAACTCCATATCTCCATTAGTTCCCCCAATAATTAGAATTTAATGATCTCAATAGTAATTAATAATTCATATCTGATATCAGAATATTGCTTAATTCAATAGCCATAGTTTTGCAACGGCCGTATCTCTGGTTCTATGGGGTTGATTGCTGTCATCTTTGGTGTCGTTCTGTTGGTACAGACCCCCTCCTGCATGATAGACATGTCTCCAGAGAGGGGGAGGGCTTATGCACTAAATTATCAGCTCACTGGGAAATCCCAGTGATTTTGGCCACAGTAACATCTCAAATGCCTCCCAACCGGTAAACTACCCGAAAGGGAAACTACCGATTGGTTGTCCATACTGGATAATGAGGCGTGGCCAGAAACACACACAAGTGTGATGCATATCCCTCCCTCGGGCCGGGGTTTGCATGCCAATAGTTCGACCCACGAGCCTCGCAGACCAGTAGGACTCGGCTCGCTCGATCCCCCTAGTTCCGGACTACGTGCACACCACCACTAACTTTGATAATATCTTATGCCGGAACCTAATTCCGTGCACACCAGACGCTCAGTATATTCAAAACTGAGCTACGCGTTGGGCCGCCACGCTATTTTTGCTACTACTGATGTGATCGAGCACAGCTGCGTAGGAGAGGGTGCACTCTGCCCCTGGTTTTTGTATATGTTATTGATATGTACACAGTGCTGCTTATTACCTATCCACAAATGACAACTTTATTTCTATTGCATAGATTAACTGATAACCCAAAGAGGTGTTATCTCACTTTCCTATCCCCCTAGCTATGTCCTCTAGCGTAATTCCAATGGGAGACCTGGATTTCCTTCTCTTGCAGGCATTTGTTTCAGGTTCCTGTTGGGAGGGGGGTAGCACACAGCACCTCGTTATCAAAGTCATGTGGGCACATAGGTACTGGCAGCAGCTATTCCTGTGAGCGGAGTGCATAGTATGTAAATTTTATTCTCTTCTCTTACTAATTGTACCGCATAATGTATGCTGTGTCGTTGCGAGACTCGTCGGGCCGATTTCTCTCATAGGTGTCGTTTAAACCTTTCCAAACAGAAATTCACTCACGGTTACACTGTCGAACTGCTCCGCCGTAACCATATCGAACTCCTAATAGACAATCTGAACTATGGATACAGTATCCACAATTTCACCATCGCCAGTAGCAGAGCGAACCCGTGCTGCTGTGTCAGCCATAGACAATGCCACAAGAAACATTGCCTGCATCATCTGTGGGGACACGTTCAACTCTCTGTACATATTAAAGACCCATCTCAAGAGGCGCATGAGGTGTGGTAGAAGAAACAAGGCGATCCGGAACGTCGATAAACTGCTTGGCCCCCGTTGCACTCCAACCCCACCTGAACGGGCGACGGAGGATAAGTTCCGTGAACTATTCCCCGAGGAATTCAGGGACTTGTCAAACCAAGGAGGCCAGAGCACAGACACGGACGCCTCCCCAATAGGAGGGGACGTGAACTCTCCGCAATCCACAAGCCTCCAAGATGAAAATGTCTTGGGCGAGAACGTTGGTGCAACCAGCACCCCCAAAATTAGTTCGGTGTTTGCCCCGGCCAAACACTGGACAGTGGAGTTCACGCCGACGCACAGGTCTCCACAGGAAAACAGTGGGACTGTTGAAATGACGGCCGCACCTCCAACCACTGCTGCCAACCAAGTTACGACCGAACAGGAGGCACAGCCTAGCCAGGGGGAGATAAACATTCTTGACCTCCTATTAGGATCCCAGGAGGAAACCCTCCTCGAACCTGAACCTCCTGCCGGTCTACAATCGCAGACAATGAGTATAGGACATAGATCCCAGGAAGCGCAACCCCGATCGAGCCAAAGAGAGGGAGAAGCTGCGCCCTTGTGTAAGGCACCACAGGACAGGAAGCGTAAAAACCTGTTCCGGTGCACGAACTGCAATCTTGGGTTCTATACGGATACCAAACTGCAAGAACACTTGGCAGAGGAAAAAGAGCTGCAGGCCGTCATAGACGACATACCACAAGCCGTTGACCCAGTGCCAACAACAACTGGGAAACAAGACAAGACCGTGCACAAAAGGAAGAATAAGGGTGCGAGAGGGAAGAGGAAGCCACAGAGGCTCAACCTCCTCGACCAGGGTGGCAAGACCTGCAGCACATGCGGGGTCTCTTTCCTCTGTGACTCTGATCTCGAGAGGCACCGATCAGAGCACCACCAAACGCACAAGAATACAGTCCGAACCAGGAAAGTTGGAACCAGGGGACTCGACAAAAAGAGTGACATTCCCTGCCAGTGGTGTGCACACTGTGCCAATTACGTACAAATCACGAACGGCATGGCACAGCACATCAAGGAAGCTCACAACTTCCAAGTCGAAAAGGCAGGAAGGTCCCCCACTCACACAAAAATAGTCCAAGTCGACCCGGGGGATATCACCGATGCTGCTGTCCCTCATGGTAGCGCCACTGTCCACGTGACGAACGATGGGAAAGCAAGTCCCCACAAGGAGGTATGCCTCTTTTGTGAGAAGACGTTCGCATCCGAATGGGGACTCATCAAACACATGGAGTGGCTACACCTCACAGATACGCCCCACCCAGGTCACGTCACCAAAGATCTTCGTGACCACGTCTCAGGGGCAAGTGGGGCGCGTCTTGACCCCATGCTGCCCGCTCCAGGCTACCTCCCAGCAAAGAGAGCGAGGGCAGATAAACAACAAGGGAGCCCCTCGACAGCCGGGCCTAGCTCTGTCATAGACGCAAGAAACACAAGTTGCCCGAGATGCACGTTCGTTGCAAAGACGAGGAAGGGGCTCACGTACCACCTCCTGCAAGTACATGGGGTCCAAGTGCACAAGAGGGACAGCGGTAAGGCATCTCAACAGACCGAGGAACGCCGACACACGCCCCCGCAGCCGCAAGAAGTCACGCAAGAACAAGTGACTAGGCAGCAGCACTCAACTGCTGCATGCGCGCCGGGAATCTCGCTACTGGGGGATACCGTCAGGTACGCATTCCCCATACCAAGAGTGGTGGCCTGCCCAGTGAGATCTTGTCGCCACACGTTTGCCACAAGAGCGTGGTACACTACGAACACGTCGGTGAAAAGGCACATGACGACAGTGCACCGTATGCCAAACAAGCAAGTCGAGTTCTGGTGTACGGTGTGCAGTCGCCGAATTGCGAAAAAACCCGCCAATCACAAGTGCCTTATCGAAATCGGGCTCACCCACCACAGAGGTGATCACGGGGAATGGCCATGTCCTGAGTGCGACTTCGTAGCCACAACCAAGAACGGCCTACAAAACCACGCGAAGTCGCACAGGAGAAGGGAAGTCGAAGACAAGATGGTTCCGCTTCGACTCCCGGTAAGACCCAGGACGAGGAAGGCGATCAAGAAAAAGAAACTTGAGCCTCTCTCCACCGGAGAACCGGGTGAGATGCCACTGGCTCCACCCCCTGACTCACCACAGGCGGTTACTCACACCACAGGTGAGGAGGACGCGGACACAGCTCGCGGAGAGCGAATCGACATCCGACATCCTCAGCTGCTCACGCCATTTGTGGAAGCCCTGGACACGCTCCTTGAGATTGATGAGATACAGGGAAGAAAAGATCACTTTGAATCCCTCGTAGCCAATATCACCAGGGACGTGCGGGAGCACTTCCACCTGGCTCAGCCGCCAGTCAGAAAGGAGATTGGGAACGCAGGCACGAGTGGGTTGGACGTCCACGACCCACAAAAGGTGCAAAAGATGTATCGGTGGAACCGACGCAAGTGCATCAGGGCACTGACGCACGCAAACTCGACAACGTGCCCTGTTTCACAGGAGGCAACCCAGGCCTACTTCAAAGGGGTATGGGAAACCTCCAACTGTCCGGCAGAAAGACCGATGCCGGAACCACCCGTAAGGCCACCGATCGTCGACTCCCTCTCCCCAGCGTTTGTGGCTGCATGCCTGCAGTCTGCCGAGAACTCGGCACCAGGCCCAGACCTGATAAGCTACAGACACTGGCGGGAGATTGACCCCTCATGCAAGATCCTTTGCAAGATCTTCAACATATGTATCAGGCTTTCCGACATCCCGACGTGTTGGAAAACTTCAAGGACTGTCCTGATACATAAGAAGAAGGACACGGGAGATATTAAGAACTGGCGCCCAATCTCCCTTTCTGACACCATATACAAGCTGTTCACGAAATGCCTAACCAAAAAGGTCAATGACTGGTGCGAAGACCATGAGGTCCTGTCTCCTGCCCAGAAGGGCTTTACCCCCCATGATGGTGTGCTCGAGCACAATTTTCTCATTGCTCAACACATGGAGGAAGCTAGGAGGCTAAAAAAGGATAAGTACCTAGCGTGGCTGGACATCTCGAACGCATTCGGCTCTGTCCCGAGGCAGGTCATAATAGACGCCCTTGTGTCGGTCGGTGCGGACCAGGACTTTATTACGTTGGTCTTCAACATATACGAAGACTCAACTACACAAGTCCTCACCGAAGAAGGTCCCACTGCCCCGATTGCCCTGCAGAGTGGAGTGAAGCAAGGATGCCCTCTTAGTGGCATCCTCTTCAACATCGCCATAGACCAGGTGCTCCGCTCTGTTCAGGAAGATAGATCGCACAGGGCGGTCTTGGCCTTTGCAGACGACCTCGTACTCTTGGCAGACTCGGCCGAAGAAATGCAGGAGATGCTCCAGACCACCGACGAAGAACTCAGGGCCTTGTGCATGCACCTCAACCCCAACAAGTGTGCAACACTGCACCTATCGGGGAGGACCCCAGTCCAGGCGATCCCAACAGTCTTCCAGATCAGAGAGACAGGGATCACCGCACTACGAGATGGGGAGTCTGCGACCTACTTGGGTAAGCCAGTTGGGTTTTTCCTGAGGAAAACGTTCGGCTCCGTGAACGAGGCACTCACGCTACTAGAGCGCATCTCCTCGTCCAACTTGACGCAGTGGCAGAAGATAGACGCGATCAAGTCGTTCTTCTTCCCGTCACTGTCCTTCGCCATGAGAACGGCACAAATAGGGAAGACGAGTTGGACGGAAGTTGATGTGGCTGCCCGACAGGAACTGAAGAACATCCTGTCACTCCCGACCAATGCCTCCAACCAATACCTCCACGGTAACAGGAAGCTCGGAGGCTGTGGAATCCCTTCTGCAGCCGAGGACTCCGACTTCTACCTGGTGGACTCGGCCTTCAAGCTCCTCACCTCAAAAGATGAGGACGTTGCAATCCAAGCGCTGGGCCAACTCACCAGGACTGTTCGCCACAGAGTGAGGAGGCAACCAACGGACGGAGACATGGGCAGCTACATGAGTGGGTGCATGGAAGATGAGTTTGCGGAGTCGACCAACCGGCTCACAAACACGTGGACCCTTGCAAGACAGGCGTCAAAGAGAGTGCAGGTAACGTGGACTTTTACCGAAGGCCTGCCCTCTCTGACCATTGCTGATGACTGCCTGACTGCAACAAAGAGGAGAGGCGTCATGAAAGCTTTTCATGACAACTTCCAGCTGCAGGAGTCGTCCAAACTTCTCGAGAACCCATCACAGGGGAAGGCCATGGACTGTGTGGCCCTATCTCCTGCAAGCACGCACTTCATGCTGGATGGGAAATATACTCGATTTGCAGACTGGAAGTTCGTGCACAGAGCAAGGCTTAACCTCGTTCCTCTCAACGGGAGCAAACACTGGCTCCCAAAAGAGAGAAGAGCGTGCAGGAAATGTGGTAAGTGGGACGAGACTTTGCCCCACGTGCTCAACCACTGCACCTCTTACTCTGCAGCATGGCAGATGCGCCACAATGCGGTCCTGGCAAGGGTCCGAACAGCAGTGGCATTCAAGGGCACAATCCTGCATGAGAACCAAGTGGTAGGCCCCGACGGTTTGAGACCGGACTTGGTGGCACTTATCGACAATAAGATCTACATCATAGACGCCACCATCCCGTTCGAGAACCGGCGACTCGCATTCCAACAGGCCAGGGAGAGGAAAATCGTCAAATACACCCCTCTCCTGAGCCACTTCGCCTCACTTGGGTTCGTGGAGGCACAGATCGTGCCAATAGTTGTCGGTTCTCTGGGTGCCTGGGACCCAGAGAACGACAAATTCCTGAGGTTGGTAGCAACCAAGAGCTACCTGACCACACTAAGGAAGCTGTGTGTCTCTGACTCCATCAGATGGAGCAGAGACATCTACATCCAGCACCTAACAGGTGCGCAGCAGTACAAAATTGGTGCTCCCACCACAGAGGACCTTCAAGCAACTCCTGAGCGACAACGAAACACAATACAATGTTCAGAGAGGAACGAAGAGTCCCCACAGGGTGATGCCACCATCGCTTCGCCGATTGAGCCGATCTCACCAGAGATCGAGATTGGTGCAAACTCCCCCCCATCCGTCGTGGGGTCAACCAACGACGGACTTGTACAAATTTAAATCGTCTTAGTGTCCCATCTGTAAATATTCATGTAATGTATTCTGTATTTATGCTATGCTATCTCTCTGGTGAAACTGTCTTTCCCACATACTTGTGCTTTGTGTGCCTCCAATGCCATTGTTAGATTTTAATAAGTTACTGAGTTTGATGCTCCTCTCACTGGTGATTGGAAGCTTGGACTTAGATGCGACATTAGTAAATTCGTAAATGTCATTGCTCGTGTTGGTTAATCCTCTTGGTTATACCGATTGGCGAATGATCATTACGTACAGAACTCTGTTCTTATCAGCTTAATCTTTTTTGTCGCTCTCCACAGGTTCTCGAGTTATGGAGCTTCGAAAATCCGGACCAGCTTGCGATTTCCTTTCTGGACATCATCTTTGTTTGTTTATATCATGCATAGTTCTTCTTTAATTCACTGCTTACCGTGTCAATAGTTAATCGGCTTTTTCGCTAAATTCAAATTTTTTAATTCCACCCTGTTGGCTTTGTATTTGTGTTTCTTGTGTCATGTTTGGTATTGTTTTTTTCGTCTTGATTTGCCCTTTCCGTTTTTGTCATTTATTTCCTGCTAGCACCTTTTGTTGTGTTTTTTGTTTCTCTTCCCATTGCAAGCCTTTGCTTTCACTCGTTCGGACACGCCCACTTTTGGCGGGAAGGTCCTTGTGTAATTTTCTTTCCTAGCCCCTCTGTTCTGTCCTTGTTTTAACCACCCCGTGTTTGGTATCCCCTTTCTCGTCCTGAGGATCCCTGCCCATTTTTGTTATTTGTTTTTCGGTAAATTAAATTGTTTTGTTAATTTAAGAATGAATCCCAATTTTGACATTCCTACATTGAAGATTTGCCTATGTTTGGGCGGGAAATTGCTTGTTTTATGTTTTTGGCGGGAACTTGAGTTCTTCTGAACTCAGTCACTCAGAATTGTAATTGATAATAGCTGACATCGCTGGCCATCGACCCATTTGGGTTTTTGGTTGTTGTCGCCCAGGGGGCGTTAATTATTTAGTCTTCTGTTAATTTTGCTGCCACACTGATACCAATTTGATACTTTGTTGGTTTTATCGGAAGATGAAAAATTTTCTCAGTTTCCCCCCCCCTCCGGTAATTTCTGTTGACGCAGCAGTTTTCCCGCCTTTTCTTCGAAACCAATTGTTTTTAAGCTTTGAAATTTTATTCAATCGATAGCCCTGGTCAATCTCTACCAGTTGGTATTTTTACATGTTGTTTGCTCATCTCCTACTATTATTTTTTAATGTTTTAAAATTCTTAAAATTTTTCTAAAATTTCTTTAAATGGCCATAACTCTGTTGTTTACATTCTTAATGCTGTTAAATGGGTATGCATTCTGAAGGGCAACCGTTTTTCTTTCCAAAAGTGTTTTCAGTTTCGTCCTATTTATGTTTGTTTTCGAAAAATTCTATTTTTCAAGTGGCAACAGGTGATCAGTTTTTCTTCTAATTTTAAGTTTTTTAAATCCTTCCTGCTTGCTTTTTATTAATGTTTGTGTTGACATGTTTGGTTTCGTCTTTCTTGTCTCGTCCTGCCCTTTCTGTTTTTGCTATCTGTTTTCATATCAACGCATTTAAATTTTTTCTTGTAAAAATCTGTGCTCCCCTTTTCTGCTTTTTTCTTGTGGGATACGCCCACCTTGGGCAGTCAACAAATGGCATGTGCTGTTTTGTCCCCCGCCATTGCTGTGTTTTTTGTCTGCTTGCACTTGATCTTTTACTAATTCTTTGCAGCGATCACAAGCATTGCCCCTGGGGAAGTTCCGTGGGGGACCATTATTGTTTTCATGTTATTATCATCTAAATCTGCTGGGTACATCTGTGTTGGTCTCCGCAAGGCTACAATGGTTCCAGTGTGTTTGTGCAAATGCATTAAATTTCTTTGTCACAACTTGCCTGGTTTTCATGCTGTTCACTTGGCAGTGGGTCATTCTGACTTTCGTAATTTTCCCATTGTTGTCTGAAAGTGGCAGTCATGGAACTGGGGTACCCGCTACCGAGACGTCGATAGAGGGTCCTGCGGTCGACCTGTACGTCACGCACGGTCGCCAATCTTGTTGTGACGTCTTGCTGTCGCTTTCTGCAATGTTTGTGTTGTCGGGTACCTGTTGTGGCCAATTGGAGACTGACCGCTTGTGTGTTTGTATCATGTTTTATTATTGTTCTTGTTCTGCGCTTATTTTGTTAGTTTAGTTATTTCGTAAATTTTGTGCAGTAATGTTCTGTCGGTTGCGATGCTCTCACCAGGGCCCCACCCCTTGAATGAATATGCCTAACAAATCAAGAAAATCCTTCTCCCAACCGTCATTTTCTTCGACCCCACGTAGACATTCGCGGGGGTCACCTGTGGCACATAGGACTCGTCGCCAAATATCTTTCCGCAGAGCTGTCGAACTCGGCCTCTGCAAAATGTGTTTCCGCACCTTTCCCAACCCACAAACTCTTTGGGATCATTTGCGCGACTCTCATGCTTCGTCCCCGAGAAGGGAACACTGCTTGAATGCATTCCCATTGGAATACCACTTCTATTCCAATGATGCGAGTGCTGCTCTTGACGACCGGGAATTTTTCTTCGGTCCAGGCCGACTTTTCAGTCATCAATCATCTGGTCTTCCGACACACTGTTCGGAACCTGTGTCGCCTGCAACCAGCCTTCACGACATCCAAGTTGACCTCACTGAACGAGGCCTTCTGTTGGAAACAGCCAATAATGTCCCTTCGATGTCCCGCTCATTGGGCTCCCTTGTGGAAATTGGGAAATCCCAAAGTGTGAACGAAGTTTGTCTTCGTTCAACTAGCCTCCCGAGTGGTCTCGATACATCCAAAATTGTCTCTTCGCCTCTCCCCCCTTTGAGCCTTCGACAAAACCATCGTCCTTGCGAACTTTCCCTTGTGGTGGAAGACGCAAGCAAAGTGCCTCTTCATCCTTGCGAACTTTCCCTTTGTGCGGAAGACGCAAATGCAGGTAAATCCACCTCCCCTGGTTCTCAGGAAGTAACAACTCACGACTCTTCATCGGAGAGTCCGAACAGACCTCAAATTAATGTAGGTGATGCAGTTCATGGTCAAGTCTCTTTGGCTCCCGTTTCGCACGAGGAACAATTAAATAGCCAAAGTGCTTCTCCTGCTGAACCAACCGTTCCAACTTGCGAGCCAACTTGTGCTGGTTCCCCATCATGTGTGGGTAGCCCTGATGACGCACCATCCTCTTCTTACCAACAGGACTCGCGGCTTCAGAAATCTTTCGTCAAAAAGGTTAAGCGCAAGGATTCGTCTAAAAATCAAGACTCCGCTTCTGCCTGTTCCACCCCCTTGGTCACAACCACCGAATGTCCTCAATCAACTAAAACCGCACGACCCGTTGTTACAGGCGGCTCGGAACCGCCATCACCAAATATTTTAGACATCGTTTTGGCAGGGGATATTTCGATCCCATCGTCCCCCGAGCTTTCATCTCTTGTAGCAGAATGGGGTGACCGAATTACAGGTTCTCCTCCTGCCCCTGCCTTTCCTGGACCAACGTATGCACAAGTTGCAGCCAAAGCCAGTGAAGGTATGACTAAGCGGGCCACACTTCTCTCATGTGAAGTGTGTCGTAGAAAATTTTACACAGAAAGCGGACTTAAAGTCCACAAGTGTTTTACTACTAAGACTGTCGATCGAAGCTCGAGCAATCAAGTTGAGCCCACAAAGAATGAGGTTGTCACACAGCCACGCCACGAATCTCAGCGCTTTTCTAGCAAGGTTAAGCGTTCGGTTGTACCTCTTTCCACCACCCGAACCGCGGTTGAAGTCAATTCTGCTCCCGTCCAAAAGGTTTCGGGCCAGGTGTTGATGAAGAAAGTTGTCCCGCCGGCAAAATTCAAATGCCAGTTCTGCGAGAAGCCATTCAGAACTGAAGCAGGCCGTGTTACACACACAGCAAAGATCCACGGGATCCCAACCGAAGCCGGTCTCAGCCGATTAAAATCTGTCTCTTCTCCCCCGAAAGAAGGTAGATGGTGCCCGTGGTGTGTTGGCTATGTTTTTGACAACTTTAACAAACAAAAACATGACGAGTTATACCACTCCGTCCAGGCTCAAACCAGCAGTGGCACACTTGGACCACTTGCATGTGGTGCCTGTTCATTTGTTGCAAAAAGCCGAAAGGGCCTTTATTATCATAAGAGGAACTTTCACCCCCAGGACACAACACGCCAAGTTTCCCAGGATAATAGCACCCTTAAATCTGCGGGTAAATTCCCTAAGGCAGCTCTTGCCTCTCCCCAGAGTGTGACCCAAAAATCTGGCACACAGAGTGCTACCAATACCAAAGTCCAGGTTCCCAGCTGCGAGCTGCCTGACATCTCGCTGTCAGGTGATATCCTGTCTTACTCGTTTCCGCTTTCCAGGATTTTCAAATGTCCTGTTGACAATTGCTCATTCAAATGCAAGACGAAAAACTGGTTCACGAGTAACACGTCAATCAAACGCCACCTGGCAACATTCCACCGAAAAAGAAACACCACGGTGGCCTTCCAATGCAAAATCTGTCAGGCAAAATTCAAATCTAAGCCATCCAGGCATGGCTGCCTGAAGGAATCTGGCCTTTTTTCAGAACAAACATCTGGTCCCCTCAATTGGGTCTGCAACGAATGTGGGGTTGACTTCCCTTCGAAGATCGGTTTGGCCAACCACAGCTTGTCGCACAAGAAGTTTGAAATTCGGGAAAACGAGGTCCCACTTTTCATTCCTGCTCCACCGAAAGAAAAACGGGTTAGCCGAAGGCAACGCGTTCAGCAGCACTCAGAGGGTCCTCCCTCAGCTGCACCATTGGCTGCCCCTGCTTCCCCCAGACAAGATCCAGTGGGTGAACAAGGTGTTGAGGAATCCGTCCTCGTTGACATTCCCGAAACAAGAATTCTGGCCTCATTCAGGGAACCCCTAAATCAATTGCTCGAGCATGATGACCTAGAAGGTGCTTCTGAGGATTTCTTCAAAATTACAGAAGACCTCGTATCTGTTGTCAAAGACCACTTCCGCATACGCTCTACCGATAATGTTCAACGACCAAATGCTGGACGAACGGGTCAAATTGACCTCTTGGACCCGCAAGCCGTCCAGAAATGTTATGGGTGGAACAGGCGGAAGCTCATTCGACACCTCACTGCTGCACAGTCTGACCGCTGTGCCATCTCGAAGGCAGCAATTGCCCAGCACTTCAACACTTTATGGCAAGCTCCCGAAAACGATCTTCCCGACATTGAACTCGATTGCCCTGACCGCCCCCCAGTTGTACACCACTTCACCCCGAAGTTCGTTGCATCATGCTTACAATCAGCGGAGAACTCGGCCCCCGGGCCAGATGGGGTGATGTACAAACACTGGAGGGAAATTGATCCGGGTTCAACGGTGATTTGTGCCGTCTTTAATATTTGTCTAAAGTTAAAAAAGGTCCCACCGGAGTGGAAAAAAGCATCCACTGTCCTCATCCACAAAAGTGGCGATCTTGGTGATGTTGACAATTGGCGACCAATCGCCCTGTCGAACACCCTGTACAAACTGTTCGCCAAATGTCTTGCGAGAAGTCTTGCGGACTGGTTTGAGACTTATGAAGTCCTCTCGCCGGCACAGAAAGGGTTTACACCGTTCGACGGGGTGATCGAGCATAACTTTTTGCTTAGTCAACACATCGATCACGCTCGCACAAATAAAACGGAGTCGCTGGTGGCCTGGCTGGACATTTCTAACGCCTTCGGTTCCGTCCCCCATAAAGCTATTTTCCAAGCCCTTGCAAGGGTTGGGGTCGACCACGACCTTATTGACTTAATCTCAGACCTTTACAATAACGCTTCGTCGTCCATCCTGACCAATGAGGGGCCGACGGACCAAATTGTTATTAAGAGAGGCGTCAAGCAAGGCTGTCCATTGAGCGGTGCCCTCTTCAACCTCGTTATCAATGAAACGTTGAACGAAGTCCAGGGCAATGAGCAGGAGAAGAGGATCCTCGCATTCGCGGACGACCTGGTTCTCCTCGCCAAAACTCAGGCACAGCTCCAAGATTTGATTGATCTTACTTGCGCATCGCTCGAAAAACTACAATTAAAGGTCAACCCACAGAAATGTGCCACCCTCCACCTTTCTGGACACACGCCGGTGGGATCTCGACCAACTCACTTTGTGATGAACGACCAGGAAATTCGCGCCCTTGGGGATGGTGAGCACTTCCGCTACCTGGGAAAGCCCGTTGGCTTTTGGATCGGCCGTGATTACTCCTCAATCAATGATGCAATTGCCGATGGACACAAGATCGCAAATTCAAAGCTTTCCCCGTGGCAGAAAATTGATGCGCTTAAGGCATTTTTCTTTCCCGCACTCAACTTTGCCATGAGAACGGCACAATTCCCCAAGGGTGATTGGACGCGTATTCAGGGGTCCATGGTCAAGGAGGTGAAGGAGATCCTCTCTCTCCCGCAGAAAGCCTCGGTCTCTTACCTCTTTGGTGATAGAGCCCAGGGAGGCTGTGGCATCCCCGAATCGTCCAAAGACTCCGATTACTACCTCATTGATACAGCATTCAAGCTTTTAACATCGAATGACGAAGAAATCGCTGTTAAAGCTCTTGCTCAACTAATCAAGACTGTACGCCACCGAATTAAGAGACCTCCAACGAACGGTGATCTGGCGTCATATCTTAGCGGTGCCATGGAGGAAATGGAGGACACAACGAATGTGCTGCAGAACGCGTGGACAGTTGCGCGTTCAGCCTCCAAACGCCAGCACATTACCTGGGCGTTCCACGACGACTTGCCTTCTCTTTCCTTCCATGGTCACACCATCACGGCCACTAACCGCAAGAAAATTTTAAAAACGCTGCACACATTCAACAGGGAGGAACATATTGAGAAGCTCCTCTCCCTCCGTTCTCAGGGGAAGGCAATTGAATGTGTTGCAGCCCACCCAGCAAGTAATCATTTTCTGGGCTCTGGCAAATTTACTCGTTTTGCGGATTGGCGGTTTATTCATCCTGCCAGGCTTAACCTCCTTCCCGTCAATGGCGCCAAGCAGTGGACTGACAACGCACTTAAACGTTGCCGTCGATGTGGTGCCCCTTCGGAGACCCTTCCCCACGTTCTGAACCATTGCAGAATTTCGTCTGCAGCATGGACAAAACGACATAATGCGGTTCTTGAACGTATCAGAAAAGCAGTTGCTTTTCGGGGGAGGATCCTTTCTCAAAACAAAGCAGTTGGCTCCACTGGTCTACGCCCTGACTTGGTTGCTGAAATTGATGGGAAAATCTTCGTCATTGACGTCACGATCCCTTTTGATAACCGTCTACAGGCATTTGAGGTGGCCAGAAAAACCAAGATCGATAAGTATCAGCCACTTATTCCTGTATTCAGAGCTATGGGCCACCAAGAAGTCAAGATTGTACCGATTGTCGTTGGCTCATTGGGGGCTTGGGATGCCACAAACGACCAATTCCTTAAAACCGTGGCTACCAAGTCCTACTTGGCTCTCCTGAGAAAATTGTGTGTCTCTGACTCCATTCGTTGGAGCAGAGATATTTACACAGAACATATGACGGGTCACCGTCAGTATGAAAACGAGGCGAGGGA
>BMAO01017240.1:0-17589 GCA_019973975.1 Trichonephila clavata
ACATTATTTAAAATAGTAGATTTCGGCACTTTACAGATTCTCTTATTATTTTCGCCCTTGAGCATAATTTTCAGAACTATTAGGTCCATTGCTAATGATTTTCTAGATCAACGATACTCAACCTGCGGCTCGTGGGCTGCATGCAACCCACCGAGCTTTTTTAAACGGTCCGGTCATGGCCCATTGTTCTGAAAAATTCCCTTGTTTAAGAACAATGTATTAAAAATTGGGTGGGAGATTCTTTGTCACATGAAATCAAATATATCAATTTCGCTTTTTGCTTTTAATGATAGTAGACAACAGTGGATAGCGAGAATTTTATGGGTGGAACTAATTTTTAATTATTGTTCATACCTTGCAAGACAAAAATATTCCTAGAAAATATATTGTTTCAAGACGATTGGGAGGTAGATTATTTTGTAATGAAAAATAAGCAAGGATCAATAATTGTTCGATTTGTCTCGAAAGTGCTGTATTTAAAAAATACCAATAAATAGGAATTAAGCGTAGACACTTTTCCTTCCACACCCTTTCTCTTTCAAGGGGTGATAAATAGGCTTTCTTGAACAATCTTTGCAACAGCAACAAAGTGTTTTTTCAGTGGTACTGTCACAGTGGTAACAAAGACATCCTATGAAGTTTATTATTTCATTGGTAATCATATGAAATTGTTTACTGATGCAGAAATTGTGAAGGAGAGTTTCTTATAAATGCTTCTAATTTAGTGTTAGTGACAAAAAAAAAAGTAAAAATAATAATAATAAAAATTAAAAAAAAAAAAACAGGAATTTTAAAATTTTGATCAATTTTCAACATTTTAAATTACCCATGTCATCTTGGTCTTAAAGGATCCCCCCCCCCCGTATTCTCATGTTGCGTCCCGCGTGAGATAGTTGGCATGTATATGCAGCCCAGCAGAAAAAAAGTTCGAGTACTCCTGTTCTAGATACTTCTAATTGCAACAATAACAATCAACAAATATCAATTTCACAGGAAAGCAGCAACAACCATGGGTCAGTAAACATTTGCGACACATTCGAATTGTTTCAGCTCCGAAAATGTTTAAACATTTCAAAAAGCCACGAAAGATTTAAAAAAAAATTTAGAAAAAACATCATTTAATGACGTATTAGCTGCGGATGTATAGTTTATTTTTAATCAAGATGAAGGAATACACCACAGATTTAAAGTAACGATCAATTTAAACACTGATTAAAAAATTTATGAACCGCCGGAATTATAATTTTATAATGTGTGTCTTGCATATTTGTTTAGATTAAAACTTCCTGAAAGAAGATTAAATTGTTGAATGAATGAAAGTTATCTTTTTATTTTTATTCCTTGAAATTTTATTTTCTATAATTCTTTCTTTGTATTATTATTTAAAGTATTCATACACATATTTTTCAAAGCGTTTCGTTTATTCCGGTTAATTTTACAATAATAAAGGTATATTGTTATGTGTTATTTATAGAATACATTATGAAAAAATTAAATAGAGAGAGAGAATTAAGGTTACATTATTTTAAATGCTTATCACAATTATGCATATTTTTACAAAAATAGCAAATGAAATAACTTCTTCCTGCTTTGGAAAGTTGAGGTTCTTTTTTGAATGTTTATTTAAAAGATTTTAATCGACAATAATTATACAAAATCCTAAAAAAAAAAATCCAGAATCTTCATTTATACATTAAATGACAATGCACTTTGTTTTTTTCTTTTTGATGCTTTTAAAAATGGCATTTCTTTTGTCTCTGTTCAAATAAACATACAAAAAGAGGTGGAATAAGTTAGCAATTCATTATGCTAATGATTATGAATCTATGAACCTTAAAATGTTAGGCGTTTCATCAATTTTAAAAATGTTCTTTACACAAAACAGTTTTGACGAACATTTATTCATTAAAGAGTCAACTTTCACATAGATGAACGTACATATAGGAGTTTCAGTTTTTTCCCGAGAGTGTATTCTATATATATCTATGATTGGATATTCGTACACTGCAATTGAAAATCACGGAAAAATCGAAGGATCTTCTGTTTAATTACATGTAAGCTTGAAGTTTCTGAGGAATTAACCTTGACTGTGGGAGTTCTTAAGATCGAAAGATAAAAGCATGATAGTTATGAGGAAAAATGCCTGGTCTTCCAAGTCATCTGCATATAAAGGAAATGCTTAATAGATTGTGCAATAGCCTGCAACTGAAACATCAAAAGAACCATAAAAGAAAGAGCTTGAGATTTCTCCCTTTTTATAATTCGATAACAAAAAAGAAACAAAATCTGATTTCAAATGATGGTATAATTGGAGTTGATTTCTATTATGTTTATGTTACTTTTTCATTTGTATGGTTGGTAAAGATTTAACAATGATAAAAGAAAGATTAGGAGCGAACGAAAAAGCATAAAACTAGTTTCTTTTAAAAACAAAAGTTTGATGATGAGTTGTTTTATAACTTTAATTGACACGGTTTTGAGTTTTAAAAATTTCCAGAAACATGCACGAGTTTGAAATTTTAGTTGCAGAAAGTTCTTTAATGTCGGGTTAATTAGACAGAGCTGATATATTAGACTTCAACAACATTTGAATAGTACAATTGATCTATTATCAGTATTTAAAACAATAAATTACTGATAGTTTGATGGTAGATATTACAATTTAAAATAAGCGAAATATTAACATTTTGGAGCAAAGTTTTATATATATAAAAAAAATTATAAATAAAACCAAAACGAAATATCAAATATAAATTTTTGAAAAAAATCATGATATCTCCAGAAATATGTTCCGTTATTTTACATAAAAATTGAAATTTTACATGAAAATTTAAATTTTATAAAAAAGAATGGTTTTTAAATTTATTTTAAGGAGCAGACCACATACAGCATTTACAGCAATTTAATTTTTTTGTTTTTTAATGCAGTTTTTGGATTGCATCAACTAAAACTTTATGAGTATAATTTGCCTTAAAGTTGGTATAAGAAATATGGAATTTCTCTGTGGTAAAGTTAAAGAACATAAACTACCAAAGAGATCCCACTATCTAATGAAATAACATTCCATTTATAACTGGCGGAGGGCGGTGGGGTTTTACAGCGACCGACACTTTCGCAACTTTGGACGTCCTCCAGACGCGTCTTCGCTGGTCATAAGGGCTTGATTCGAAACGAGACTCACAACTGAAAACAACTCTACTCCAGTCTATAAGATTGCATAAACTCGGCAGCCCTATAAAACTTCCTAGTGATGTGCAACGGTGAAAGGCAGCGCAATGTCCTCAGTGATCCTCAAGGTGGCTTAGTTACAGCGGACATGGTTAGAGCGGACACATAACATTTTGTGCACTTTGAAGCTCATCGTGGTTAGAGCGGACACATTCCTCCCCCTCATCTTAGAATAGATTTGATTATCGAATTACAAGGATAAATACTACGTCTAAAATCTGATCAAAATGTCTAAAATCTTTAAGTTTTGTAACTAGGTAGGACTAAATCCAATGGTTAATGATATTTATGCCTTTGTAATAAAAGTTAGTTAGTATTTAATTACTTGTATTTATTTTTCTTTTACTTACTTGTATATTTTACTTCTAGTATTTATTTTTACTTACATTAATGAAACTAATTAAGTTATTACAATTGTACCTGTTCTAATAATTATTTGACTCTCAAATACAGTTTCCCACAAAATTCCTGAAATTCGTTCATACCCTTCAATATATTGTTGCTTACTATTAAATTTTAAATATTTTGAAAAAGTTTTTATTTTTATTACATTTCGCTATGTTTTTAAAAGGTATTCGCACTATAATATCCTAACAATTGAATACAAATAATTAAATTTGATTGGTAAAAATGTATTCATCCTTGTAACTCGGTAATCGAATCTGTTTTAAGATGGGGGGAAAACGTGTCCTCTCAGACCACGAAATGTTATGTGTCTGCTCTGACCACATCCGCTGTAGACACTCAACCGATCTCAACCCCTTTCTTTTAGCTGCCTATCAATGGTCGTTGCAGAAACTGGTGCCTGGATTACAGGTCGGATCGATGATAAGGACTCATCAGCAGCTATGAGCTCTAATTGGACAATCAGATTGTCCTCGCTCTTGGTGGGCCGACTTGGCTGACGCTTTGTAAGGCCATGTTTCATCCCACTGAACGGCCACGGTGGCTGAGTGAGCCAGCTCAGGTGTCGTCCGCGTCACTTGACCATGGTTCAAAATTACGCGGACCATCGCCAAAAGCCCCCGTGTTGCTAATCAGTGCAACGTTAATATTCTCTCACACTCTCACTCATTCATCCCACTGGCGTAGTTAGTCTTGAATAGTCCCTGTATCAGAATTTTTTGGGGGCTCATTTTGAAGCCCCTTAATATTTTACAATTATTTGCTTGCCTTTGTTGAGGCCCTTGTAACTTAAGGGGCTGTATAGTTGATACGACGGTAACTACGCCCCTGCTTCATCCATTCCTGCTAATACCGTCGAATGGTTACATCACTTCAACCAAAATGTCGAGTGATCCTGCAATTTGACTACCTTGAATCAAACTATACTTCCTCTTTCAAACTGTAAAGATTTATTCATCCGTCTTATGAGCATCGGTACAGTCAGTCTACGTACATTGACGGAACCACATTCGCAGGGAAGTTATGCCTAAGCCTGCATTGAAACGGACTCTGTTTCATACATCAACCAGATGTTCCGTTGCAATGTTTTAGAGTTCCAGCTAGTCAGTCATATGGCCTTCAAAATTTACTCATTTGCATATTCTACTATGAAGTATATACAAACGCAATCATTCGGATAAGTGCTGATTTTTGGGTAGAGAAGGGAAGATGTTAAACGAGAAAGCCCGTGCAACGCCGGGCCATGCATTCACATCGTACGCGTGCATACCCACACAGAAGTGCTGGCGTCATGAAGGAAGGAGGAAATTAACATGGGGGTTAAGTTATACATTAGGTAAAGCCCGTGCAACGCCGTGACATGCAGCCAGTAGTAATAATAAATAAATAGTAGAATCTATGAAATGAAGCAATGTAGTATCAATTAGCGATAAATCTGCTATAAATTTGTGTTTAATTAATCTAAGAAAAAGTTAGTTTCTATGCAAAACTAATGTAATAAATAGTAGAATCAATGAAATGAAGCCAATGTTGAGTATCACCAATTAGCGATAAATTTGCAATAAATTTGATAAATTTGTGTTTATATATATATAATTTATCTCAGATAAAATGTTAGTTTCATTGTAAAACTTTTTGTATATTTGTATATTATAGAAAAATTCATTGTACTTAGAATCTATTAAGCACTTTTTTTGTCCATTTATCAAACATCAACCAATTAGACAGCGGCGTAACGTACACCCCTGCATCACGGGTGGGGGTTGCAGGATTCTAGGGGCCCAAAGTCTCTCTGATGCCAAGTTGTAATCCATTGTGAGATCCGGCTTGGGGCCCAAAAACTGACTTTGCACGGGGGGGGGGCTAATATTCTCCATTACGCCACTGCTATTAAGTTATGATATCCCCAAATACTATTATATGCCCCCTAAGAAATCTCAGAGCAAATAATAACATCTGTAAAAGACATTGAAACAAAAGATAAAAAAAGTAAACATCATTGAACGAGTGTAGTTAGAAAATTACTATACTGTGTGCACGTGAAGTTCGTACTTTCGAGAATCACTGGAAATGAATGTATTAATAATTATCAAAACGTTTAAATTAATGGATTTTTTTTATTAATTTGAAGTTTATAAAGGTGTTTTGCATCTTTTTCCTATCAAGATCAGACAAAATTAAAAATTAAAAGCATCGATAGCATAATTAAGCCTGTTCGAATAGATTTATTGAAATATAAAGTTATAATGAGTTCTCCACATTACTTATATAGAACCTTCTCTGCTATAGTCTGAAAGTCAATTATTTCAAGAACTCCGAACCCAAGTAAGAGGAATATTGCTATAATTAATTTCCCGTACGTCTCTGTCCTTCAAACTTTGCTATAAATTTAAAGCAATCCTTTTTTGAAAATTTAAACCAAGATCGCGTCATCCACGACCTCGGTTAGTTGTTGTTAGGAAGTGAATCTTACCGGATATAACCGAAGAAGATTCGATGAAAACTGCTTGATAAAAAGCTTCGTTTGTGGATTAAGTGGTTGACCTTTGTGCCTGAAAGTGCAAGGAGAAAGAATCTCATTTTAATGCAAGAATTTAATGGAGGTTTCTGCTAAAAGGAAGAACAATTTAGCATTTCACAGCAATAGACGCTTCAGGAATTTTTTTACTTCATTTTTTTTTAAATAAAAAAAGCTTGTAAGTCAAGGTAAAATTATTAGTTTTGTTGATGGCGAAGTTGCTGCTGCCGGGAAGATTATCATCAAAATAATTAATTAAAGTAAAAATTACTTTTTATAATCTTCTTGTAGATTTGCTGGGAGATTATCAGAATAAAGAGAAAAAGCTTCAATGAAAAAGGAAAAAGAACATCATAATTATTGACAGATTTGTAATGTTAATTTTTTTGTTCAATAAAATCCATTTTTTAAATCTGGCTGCTACCAGTTTTAAGATAATTACGAATTGTCTTTTCAAATATTGTACACATTAGCTTTTCGATAGAAATGACCAGAAGTTATTGAAACAATAGTTTCTTTTGTTAGAAAAATAAGTATTTTATACCCCCTTCCCTACACACATTCGACTGTCGACGAGGAGATTGGTGAAGATTTGTATTCTTAGAAGGAGCTAGTACAGCATTAAGATTTAGTGCTTTGTAGACATAATAAACCCGGAGTGGGCATTAAGTAGATCGCGATCGACCGGTGGACCACCAAGACATTTTAGGGTGACCGCCTTCGCGTAAAACCTAAGAAGCGCATATTAAAAGAAATATAATTGTTGAACACATACGCCAGCTAAACTAGAGCATCGGCTGTTCACAATGCATGCGACTATATGTAGACGACATATGTACTATTATTAGGAGAGCACCATGATGCTTATTATATTATGCTCCTTTCACATTATTTGCGACTATAGGGAGAAAATGCGATCACTGCGATGCCAGCCATAGAAATTTGTTTTCCCCCACATGCTGACTTACGGGAAAAATAAACGTAGGTCACCCGCGATAACACGGGATTGGCAATTGAAACCTCATACCACACCTCACGCTTCAGAGGGATTGGATTCTTGTGTTGATGTTACGTCTCGCGATGGTGCGGCACCTAGCAGAGAACGTATTAAGTACATATATCGGTTACAGATTTACTGATTTACGTATGTTCACTGCATTGAAAACGTTCACACTTCACAGTCCAGCAATCGTTTATAGTTGTTCAGAAGATTTTATGTTACTTGTGTTTTTGTAGTGAAAATAGTAATCTGTCATAAAGAGGCGCATAATATCGGAAACAAGTGCCAATTTTTCTTTATAATGGTGAATGTTAAATGTGTATGCTATATATGTCATGCTAGTGTGGCACTTCCTAAAAGAGGAAACGTTGAAACGTGTTCGAGCATGCGCAGTGGGCATGCTCGAACAGAGTCCAGCAGTCAGAAATTAAGGTATACGACTTGTTGCGATAACTTTTTTCTTTTAAAAGAAGATATGGGGATTTTTTTGCTATTTTTAGATTTGCTTAGTGCATTTTTTGAAAAATATGCTAAAATTAAGAAGATAAAAAGAAATTATTATTACTAAAATGGAAAAAAATAGGTAAAAATTGACAACAAATAGCATAAACGCGGTCCATTCTGTACCAAAGGTTTATAAACAAATTTTCAATTTTACAATTCTGATGTATTGCTATATTTTTTATTTTTAAAATGATCTTCAGGATAAGAAATATTTTAGTTTTTACAAAAACTGGAGCACTTTATCTTAGATATGATATGAAATTGCTTAAAAAAACAGTGATTATATTTACATAAGGGACTGTAAATTTTGTAATAAAACACTGATTGATAAATCTGAAGGTTAAAACAATTCTACTATTATACAGAACTTACAGAAAAAATTTCACAGTTAATTATGTTCAAAATTTTTTTAGCAATCGCTGGCCCCGTTTGATTATGTTCAAAAGATCACATTTCGAGTGAAACGCGTTTTAAAGTATGACATCTTGGTTAAAGTAAAGGCATCTGCTTTTACTAAAACACTTGTAGTTTTTGTTCTAGTGAACGGAAAATGATAAACTTGGTATTTTTATAAAGCTAATAAAATGACCCATAAAATAAAATCATAAAAAATTTGGCAAATTTGGCAAAATTCACAATTTTAGGGTAGTACCTTAATTATATACCTAGATATTCAAGATTGAGGCTTACAGTATTAAGACTAAGTCCTCTACTGAGACCATAACTACGAGAACTAACTTTAAATGAAAATGTTATATATTTTTTAATGTATTTTGAATTACTTGATAATAAATGCATCATTTGTGTGTGTGATATTATTAAATTTGTGGGAAAATTATTATGTTTGTTTAAAACGGGGTTTTAAAAGAGTAAGTTTTTTTATTGTAGTTATGGAAGTAAATACATATTATGCATTTATTATTGTTATAAAATATAAGTATCATTGAGCTTTTTTTAGCTCTTCATACCTATGCCATAGGGTGGACCGCCAGCCCTTGAAAAATTATAAGTAGTCCGTACCATGTAAAAGTCTACCCACCCCTGTAATAAACTGTGGCCGATCGTGCAACAGGAAAAGTATTGTAGGCGTTAGTCATAAGTGGTTCAATAGGTGTAGATGTTTCGATTTCCGATCAGGTATTGGTAGTTCCATCACCTTACAGTTTTTAATCATTTCAACAGCCAATTCAAAGAGGCATATCTCATAAAAGAATGGCATGTCAAGCCCAAAAGCAAAATATAATGCGAATTGGAATAAGAGCAAGCTAATCTCAAACATAAAATCTATTGCTATAGTCGTAATAAACGTCTTTCGCTTGTCAAAATAATTCAGAATTTAAAAACGCTCGTAAATCGCAAAGAAATACTAAAACGCCGAAACAATAAATGAATTTTTTAAAATAATTATTACAAATAATAAAACGAAATTTTTTTTTACCAATTAAGGTTTTTATTATTAGTTTCTTTGTTTTTAGATCCGGCTGGGTGGCGTGGTTGGTTTGTTTCTGGCTTTCTGCACAAAAGGTTGTGAGTTCGACCTCGGCCCAAGTCGGTGGATTTTCATGATGCAGAAAATCGACAGCAGCCATGTCGTATGATTATACGCCATGTAGAGGATCCCTATACTCTGTTTCAACTCAAGTTGGCAGCATTGGGAAGGGTACGATGACCGAATCACAGCCGCTGCCGGGTTACTGTAGGAGAAGAGAGTGACTAAACGAATAAATATCACCATATTTGGCGAGTAGGGGGACAAAAATGCTTGTGAAAATTTTTTTCATTAAAATTGTATATAAAAGTTGGTTTTTTTTTTTTTTTTTTTGGAAAATAGTATATGCAACTTTTTTAATGGAGATATTTAAGGGCTTACGTTTCAATATGTTTAGAAAAATTGATGAATAAACTAGCAAAACTTTTCTCGAACAAAATCTCAATAGTTCTCAACATATTGATAGCAATGTTTTTTAAATGAAAAAATGCCGTTAAATTGTAATTCATGCTTTCATTAACTTGATTTTTTAAGTGACTTAGGCCACTTTCAAAATAAACGGCTCTTTTTTCTTTAATTTTTATTTATTACATCCGTTTATAAAATACAAATTTTTTTTTTTTTTTTTTTTAGAATTTATCGCCTTTAAATCCGAATGAAATAATTATTCACATTTCATGTATAAATGCCGTTTATGTATGTTAACTTAAGAAAACAGAAGCACAAATTTCAACATCATCATTTACTTCCTTCAGAACTTTGGTTAATGTAGGAATCTCATTTTTTCGAAAAAAGCTATGAATTTTTCGCCGAATGCACGCAATGTGAAGTCATATTTCACCAGCCTATTACGCTTGCCTACGGCACCGGGTCGTTTTTTACCAGGAGAACTTACAGCACCTAATGCCTTCTTTTCTTTCTTCATACGGAAAACAGATCTTTTCGAAACGCCAATCAGTTCATAAACATTTTTCACGATTTCTGTGATGGATTCTTGCGGGTTTTCTTCTCGAAGTCGAGAATTAAACATTCAATATGTTTTTCCGAGCTCCGCTTCGGATAGATTTTCCTCGCTTCGATGGTGTATACAGCGAGGTTGGTGACATTTCTATCTCAGACATGTTTAAAATGTGAACAACAAAAACAAAAAAAACAAGAACAAAGATAGTAGCACGAGATATCAAAATTGTATGTATGAACGATAGCAAAGACGTCAAGCGAATGGCGTTGATTTGGCGGGAATGCTTAGGTAACTCCGCCAAGGATGTAATCTTGAAAACCGGTTTTTAGCCAAGTGAAGTTTCATGAAATTGTTGTTTTTCAACTGTATTCGTTCACAGGTATTAAAGAATAAATGCTTTAAGGTGTAATTAACTAAAATATATCCTTAAAATCACAATTTCGATAATACACGATACTTTTTAACAATTTTCTATGCATTTGCTTTAATTTAAATTCCAAAACAAGTTGGAACTATTTTTCAAGCGGATTGTTACATTTCCTACCCTTCCTAATGCTACCAAGTTAAGGTGAAACAGAGTATAGAGTGTATATTTGGCTTAGATGTTCTCCGCAAAATTAAATCCTAGTTCAGGTTCGTTTCGTCAGAGCTCAGATGCCTCCCTCTGGGAAGGAAACTGGGTGTCAAAATTGTTTGTGGCGATTGGTATCCGCCTATACGGCGCCGCACTAAAAAGAGATACCAGTTTCCGGGGAATGTACTAGGTCCGCAATGGTAAAACACCATTCCGCAGCCCATTAGAAAATTTTTTTTCTGTTATTGTTAGAATAAAAACATTAACTGTTCAAAAATGTTTTGTTTGGGATGAGTTTGTTATATTTAACAATAAATTAATTTTGATGGACTCTTGCTTTGATTTAATTGTCGTCATCCTAGTTTTTTCAACACTTTGCAATGTTTTTTCATGTATCACACACACACACACAAATACACACACACAAATACACACACACAAATACACACACACAGACACACACACACACACACACACACACAGAAATTTTTGAAATTCAAAATGAAAAAAAGTTGTGTGAGAATCCCTGCTCTATAGAAATTTCTATAAATTCATTTTAGTCTCTCTCATTTCTTTACATTTTTCAGACCGAAAACTTGATATCACAAAATTTAATTTTTATTCGATTATTCTGGTAAGAGAAACTGTGTGTATTTTGTGATAAAAATGAATATTACTGAGAGACTGGGAATTATTGAAAATATACTTATACTATGTTTTTAATACAGATAATATTTTTGTAATGTATAATTTTCACTATTATAGCATTACATCTTATCGATAAAAAATTAAAAAATATTTTGTCTTTCACTCATAATGGACTCGACAAAGTTCAGAAGAAACTAAAAACAGCAAATTTGTTGAATGTATTACTGTCTTTATTTTGAAAATTTCTCTAGGAGAAAAGATATACAACGCTTTTGATTACTTATTGCTTGGTGTTTCTTCAGATATCATCCTGAATCTAGGTAATCCAATGGCTAAGGCCTTTTATACTTTGTGCAGTTTGGGTATATTTATGAGAATGTGAGCCCCGAATCCAATAAACGAGGAACAATAAAGCTGCTACACGTTAAATTAAACAGAGTTTCATTCTTCTTAAAATCTTGGATAAAAGATACCGAATCAAGTGTTATTCTCTTGTTTTAAATTGGCGATTGATTTATTGTTTATTTATGTCACATTTCAGAGCAACACAAGGACTACCGGCGGAGGATGTCGTAATTATTCTCATTTAGCGCAGAATTTATGATGCAATCTTACAATTGGATTTGCCCCGTAAATTCTATAAATCCAATAAATTCATCATTGCATAGTGGTTTAGAATCAAAATAGCCATTGTTTAGTTTCAATTCATCCGAGTAATTGATATTAACTGGGGGAGAGAAGTCAATGCATTAACTCCAAAGTTCAATCCTTCTTAACCTTTTACGGGGGTCCGGCACTTCTATAGGAGCCCATGTTAAATTGCATTAGTTTATGTACCTTTTTCTCAGAAATACTTGTTTCTCATTAATAACATTTTTACAGTATGTTATATGTATTATCAATAACACTTTAACAAAGGGTTTTTTTATTAAAAATTAAATTAATTATGAAGTTTTTAAAAATTGTCCAATTCCCCCCTCATAAAATTTAGTTTAAAAATGTCATGTCTGAAGAAGCTTGCTAGATATATCTAATTCCCTCCATTAAAATGTGTAAACATATTAAAAGTCTGCTCACTGAAAATTTGAGGATTATATGATAAGTAGTTTTTGAGAAAAAGATACATGAAGTGAAAAATATTACATTTTGAAAAAACAGGCTTTAAAATTAAAACTTGTAATTTTTTGAGCATTTACTTTTTTTAGTACTTCCCAGAAGCATATGAAGCATTTTTTTTTTACTCCTGCTCATACAAAAAAACTCTTCTAATTTTTTTTTTCTTCTGATTTTTAACAAATTTGCCTTTTTGGGAATTTCAAGATGCCTTCGTTGGATTACACAAATCCTAAGTGTATCTAGCTTTCTGAAGCATGACACACAATTATAACTCGTTTTAATATCACAATGGTTTTAAGATCATTAATTTTGCTACATTACTCATACTGAACGGTGCCATAGCCATATTTACCCCAATTTTAGAGTTTTTAATTCCACAAACGTAGATCTTGGAATCACTGACCATATGGTATTATTAACTGACTCACTCAAAGAAGAGGGGGGGGGGGCTGGGTCTTTCCATGTAAGCATTTTCTTAGTAACATAGGATCACCTAGATATTTAAAAATGGGCTTCATTTAATTCATTATAGTGTATGTGTTAATGATCATAGCGCTTTTCGTTACATTCAGCTTCTATCTTTTGAAACTTGACCAGGCATTTATAATCGCAGGACACAGTTCATGTTGAGGAATCTTGTCTGAAAACAAAAGATGAAAATAAATAGCCCAAACAGCAGTTTTCATGCTGGGTAGATCATTGGTAGTATTTCTAATAGCCATACCGTAATATCTTTGAATTTTTTATATTAAAATGTCGGTTAGGACCTCTTAGGCTTTTTTTACATCCCTTTCATAACTTTTTTTCCCTCTGTTTTGCTTTTAAGATCCAAAAGACGTGTACCAATACACTTTTCTATAAGTCCAATACACTCTAATTTTCCCGTTTGAACGTCATATGGATTCGCGCTCATCAGAAACTAATGCAAGGGAAAACACATGTGCTTCTAGCAGAGCTCATTTGATGCGCTTCAAGGAGTAGCTTCATTTTAAAAAAAATAAATAAAAATACTTCTAATTATCGTATTTCCTCATATCATATATCTTTTAAACAAAAATATTTGTACTTTTAGAAAATATAAAAAAGTGAAAATCGATAATTTTTCAAAAATTCATGATCTGGACCCTCTTAATCGATTTGCTCGTACCGTATGGGCTACATAAAGATTTCCGCAACCGGTTTTCCCGTACAGCGTACGGGTACTGATAATTTCTTCTTTCTATCTTTTATTTGCTCATATTTTTTAATTCTTATAAGTGAGAAAATTATTGTGCTAAAATGTTTTTAAGACACGCAGTTTGCCCATGGTACTGAAATACTTCTCTTCCGGAATTTTCATTGTGGTGAAGGCGGAAATTTTTCATTGAAGACAGAAATTTAGATTCTTGAAAATATTCGATAAAGAATATGGATTGGGAAGGCAAGGTGCAATTTGTTGCTTAAGAGGAAATAAATTGGAAAAACTATAAAAAAAAAGCCGACATTATATTTTTTCCTATTGCAATGAAAGAGTTAGTATTACACCATGCTTCAAACTGTGCATGCATATATATATATAGCAACACGCACACACACACACACACACACACACACACATCCTCAACTGTGTGTTAGAAAATGAGGTACGAACATGAAATTTTTTTTAAGTACGAGAGAAATTCTTTTAAGACAAAAAGAAACACCCTTTATAGCATGCAGAATGTCCTTATAAAAAGCAAATATATAAGGATTTTTGCGTTTCATAGTTATAAAATTAAAATGGTATGAAAACTTTTTAATTGATACTTAAAAGGAAATTCTTCCATTTTCGCATTCTGTTAAGTATTATGCTTAATTATATGCAATAAAAAAAATGTGCCGTTTTTTGGAACATTTTGGGCAAAAAACTGATCTTTTAAGCGTTAGTTTAAAGTCAATGTAAAGTTCCTTACGTGAAATTCCTTAGGAATTAGTCACGAGCTGGTAGTTATGGATCTTGTCGTTAGTTAACTCGTTTATGAGTTGATATTTTTTTCTGTGCTAACTACTGTCACTGTTTTTTGTAGCTATGACTGATACGATTCTCTATACTGTCCACAACAGATCGTAATATAGTATATGAATTAAAATTGAAGCAAGTGTTACCTATTCAAAGAAGCGTCAGAAAACCATAACGATTTCCACGAATTTATCGATTTGATGCAAGGAAAATTTTACCAGAAAACATGTTTTAATTATTTTTTTCTAATTATTTCTAGCTAAGATCGATATCGATCCGTAATTTTTTTTTGAAATCAATGTTGCATTTCAAGGAGCTATATCGTTCAACAATAAAAGAAGTAAATTAAAAATGGTGCTTGATTTACCGTATAATCCAGGATATAACGCGCACTTTTAACACAAAATAAGATCAAAATTTACGGGCGCGTATTATACGCCGGGTATGAAAATGATAGCTTTGAAAATAAAGAAAGGATGAGCATATAAAAATTACATTTGTACCCTTTTGTGAATGTTTTTTCACCAGCAGCTGGTGAAAGCTGTCCAAAGCGACCAAAAACTCAAGCATCAGCTGGCAAGGTTATGGCGTCCGTATTTTGGGATGCACATGGAATTTTGTTTATTGACTACCTTGAGAAAGGCAAAACAATTCATGGTGAATATTACATGGCATTATTGGATCAACTGAATGAAAAAATAAAGGAAAAATGTCCTCAAATGCAAAGGTCAAAAGTGCTGTTTCACCAAGACGTCCGTGCCACAATTCCGTGAAAACGATGGTCAAATTGAACGAATTGTGCTTCAAGTTACTTTTTCGCCGACCATACAGTCCAGATATGGTCTACAGTGACTACTGACTGAAGACCTTAAAAGAATGCTACGGTGAAAGAGGTTTGGCTCAAAAGAAGTGATTGCCGTAGAAGAAGCCTATTTTGTGAGCAAAGACAAATTTTTCTATGAAAAAGGTATTAAAAAATTAAAAGAGCGCTGGGCTGAATGTATCACTCTTGGAGGGTTGTATCAATGAAGTTCAATTTTGTATAAATTTGTTGTTTTAATAGTTAGGCCCGGGATTTATTGAGTGATGTGTGTTATTTAACCAAATTATAAAATATTAAAGGTCAAACCTGATTTTGCGGGGGGGGGGGGTAATATATTCTCTGTTACGGTACTGGTACAACGTATTTGAATCCTTGTTACGAAATAGATGAATTCAAATTATTAGAACAAAACATTAAGGCTCTTCTGATGCATTCACCAAGAAAATTTCATTTCTTTCTTAAATATTAATTACATTTCATATTTTATAATAATGTTTTTACAATACAAGCAAACAATAAGAGTTCTTCTGGGGAGAGAGAAGGAAATTGAGTTCTTGATAAAGTCATTGTTTCGTGTTACATCTTCTTACTTGCTGTCTGTTTTACAACCACGCCTGATCAGTTCACTTCTATTCGAAAAAAAATATTGAGTTTCTGATATAACAATATATGCTGCCTTCAAAAGCTAGCCAGAAAGATAATTAAATGAAGCGATTACAAAGAGCATAGTTTAACAAAGTCGTAATAATCACTTCTTTAACCTTCTCTTCATTAAAGTATCATTCTTTTGCAAAAAGATCATTCATTTACCCTGGAAGATCTGTGCTGTCTATTTTGATGGATGAACAGCACCGAAATGAGATGATGTCTTAGCTTTTCACTCATTTCCTATTAAAGAAACACTTACTCATCCAAACTAATGAGGAAAAAGTAGAGGAGTACATATTTTTACTCTCAAATGGGAAAGCGGTATTTATTAATATATGTTTGGCATTAAGAGTGATAACGTATTCATTTATATTGTCCTACAAAATATATGAAAAATTAAAGAGCCTTATAATCCGAATTATTCTTTTAACAAAGTATTTGTGACAAATGTTTGAATAATATTTGCTGAAGTGTAACTTAATAGTAATGATATTTCCAGTTGATAGACTCAATATTCTTATAAAACTTTTATTTCTTGAACTAAATGTAACTCCTACAGATATTAATGATTATTTTAAGGTTCTCGGATTCACCAGTCATTTTGGATTTATGGAACGTAATATCATCCACAATGGAATTGTTTCTTAACTTCTGAAGTTTAGTTAGTATTTATTTGAATACAATAGAAACGTTTAAAAGAGTGAAAATCAATAAAAATATCTCTGAATTAACATTCCTTTTTAATTTTTGAAAATTTTTTACATATTCAAGCGCATTTGTGAAAACCAACAAACGAATTATTGATATAAAATAGACATACATTCCTTAATAATATTTTCAGAAATCAGAGCAAATATATAACTCAGCATAAAACATATATCATTGCTTTCGAATATTCTTTAATGTATTCAAATGCAGTAAAATATGTTTAACGCGAAAACGCTTAAGACGAAATATAAGTCAACATGAAATAATACAACGCTTCCGACAAACTACTACGTACCTTCATGTATTTTTTCTTTTAACACGAAACAAAAATCTCTTAACACGAAAAGATTTTTTTTCTGAGAATTAACAAAATACGGAAAACATCAGCCTCTCAAGCGAGATTTTAGAGGGGTGTGAAATGAAAGATGTGGTTTCATATGTTTCATGAAAAAGAGGCTAACGACCTTGAATAGCCTGTGACACGAGTCAATTTTGTTGTATCTAAGCTACTCTCACCCTCTTCCTTTGCAAACGTCACACAAAAACATCTCATCTCACTTCAGTTTGCTTTGTAATTTGGTGACGAGTATATCGTGGTGTGAGTAAAAATCAGTGAGTTTAGCTCCTTATTTTTACTACTTTAGAATTCTTTTGCGAAAGCAATGGTAAAGAGCTCAAGGGGAAAGCAAATAGCTTTTTCGCTTAAAATGGAGCTTCTTAAGGCTGTTGATCAGAAACAGGAGACGAAAACAGAAATCTGTAAAGATTTTGGTATTGCTAAATTTTGTATTAAATGTCACTTTGTTCTGAATGTTTTTGTTTCATTGATTTTTATGAAATACTTACGTATATATATGTCGTATTTCAAGTCAACGCCAAGCTTTTTAAAAACTGTTTTATTCAGCGAGCAATTGACAGACTTTACGCTGAGAGAAAACGGAGCCAAGTAAAGTCTAGGTGACTTTACCATTTATGTCCAGATGTTCTAA
>BMAO01017241.1:0-39622 GCA_019973975.1 Trichonephila clavata
ACATATTCTATATAAATATATATATACAAACATTTCTAAATCAATTTATAGAAATTTTATTTTCAATTATATTTATTGTAACAAGGTATTAGTTAGTGATAACTCTAATATATATTTAAATATTAATAACTTTATTAAACATTGTATAGAACACAGTTACCCTCTTAAATTTATAAAAAGTTATATAACAGTTAAATAAAAAAAGTTTTTTCAGTTGTACAGCTTATAGATAGATGGCGCCTCTAGCTAAGTAATTTTATAATAATATATTTTATTCTAAATTAATCGTATGTGTCTGGATGGTACTTTTATTTTCCATAAATTTTAAAATAAAATATAGAATTTTTAAATGTGTATATATAGTAATAATGCTACTTTATTAATACATAATAATTGTATGCGATACTGTTATTATCCGTAGCGGCGAAAATGATTCACGTGGTAAGTCTTCTAATAGTTTAACTTTGTCTTTAAATATTTTAGTAATTATTACAGGCTATAACATTATAGTATTACATTAACAAATTATGGTTTTATCTATAATATAGTTAAACTTCTCTAGAAATTTATTGCTTTCCCTATGGCCCCGAATATTGCAAATTCAGGTGAAGGTTGGCTGGCCAAAAAACTTTGTTTAAACCTGCATTCCTAGTTCCTAAGGCTGGGAGTTTGCTTTATTATTTATGTGGCTAAATCTTTTCTATCATGACTATAGTTATCCTAGGTATATAACTATTTTTTGTATATTTTTGTAATATATATATATATATATATGTCGTCTTCGTCACATTATCAAAGTTACATGGATCGTCGCGAAAAGCACTCGAGCAGCTGAATAGTGAGACGTTATTATTCACTCAAACTTTGCAATGAATGTAATTTCTTTTAGAAGTTTGCATTTTACAACATCAATGACTTTAAAGGAATTGTTACCATTAAACGTAATTATATTTCGTTACTATAAAAAATTGCTTAAGTTTCTTGGATATAATTGAATTTATTTATATTTATTGCGTAAGACACGGAAATAATTTCTAAAGAAACTGATCTGTTATAGAAGAAAAAAGAAAATATATTGAATTATATATAAAATCTCTTGCATTTGTAACTAAAAAGAAAAAAAACATTTCAACACGATTTATATTTTTCATAATATTCAATTTGGAATTTTACACCTTTATTGTTAAACTTTGTATTTAATTTGTTTCTTCGGTGTTAATTTGATATAGGAGTGCTATATACCTTTTCCAGTGTGGCGCATACAGGAATTTTTTTATGGAAGGACTCTAGGGTCGAAAGTCCGTCATTCTCCAATATTACGCCCAACATATTCTGGTTGAATCGTACACATGTCGCCAAATTTTTGGTGATAAAGTTTTAATATGGCAACCTGCAAAATTTAGAAAAACAATAACTACTCAGACTGAATTTTTGTTTTTGTTTTTCATAATCTAATCAGCAGTAATTTCTTTTCCTTTCCAAAATAAATAAAATTAGTTATTAACAAAAGATACTTAATAAAATTTTGCGTTATAAATGCATAGCATTATAATAATTCGAAAAATAAATCAAAGGCTATGGTGGAGGATCCGGACCCGGGATCCTTATTTTTTTTTGCAATAAACAATTATTAGTTTACTAGCTGTACCCTGCCACGCGTTGCAGTGGATCAGCCTGGTTAAAAAGAAAGCACATGTTTTCAACATGTTTAAACATTTGGATTGGTGGTATGATCTTTTTTATTAAAAAAAATGTATGCATATATATACACACAAAACTTTACTTAACCAATGTCATTTGTAATTTGTTAACCAAATACTTGAAGTTATTGCAACTTATTTTTGTCTTTATGTTATGAATTTAAATTTATTGATATTGTATTTATAGTGGAGACCTCAAATTTGAAGATAAATTTTAAATGGCTCTACTCTGGATTCCTCGAGGGCAGTGGGTTAGTTTCAGAATGCTTAAGGATATTTCTGTTAAATCAGAGATGTTTTCAAAAATGCACATTTCTCCAAACAAATACCATTTGGAAACATGAATTGTATTTCCTGATGTTATATAGGGAATGTTTTGATTCCTCAGTATATCTGGCGAGCAAAGATTTTAATGGTACTGGTGGTTCTCCAAGTTGAGACAGTTTTATTTTTCCAGCGGTACAAAAAACATTCCTTTTGTTTCTCCCTTAAATTTCAGAGAATTGGAATAAAGATACGCTTCAGTCATTGTGCTGATGAGAATATGCTGGCCTAACCTATAATCTTCCACAGGGTTGTACCAGAACGCAAGGTGACTGTTATTGTGTGATTGCTCATCACAAAATCATGTTTGATGCTGATGTGTTGTTTCTGATTGACCCTTCGCTGCCTACTGTGTTCCTTTTGTTGAGAACAGAGCAGATCTGATGTTGAAAAACATGAATGATGTGCTCGTAAATGTGCATATTCAAGCCGGACTGTCTGTTGCCCTGCTGCGCCCTCAGCATCTGATTATGCCATTCTTTGTCTGCTTTTCTCGTTTGCTGATGCCCGTTTTTCCTCAGTTTGATGTGAAATTACACTTATTGGAATTTTTTATGCCTTGTGATTAGGACAATTTAAATTTGATTTCCTGCAAGGCATTATTTTTATGTAGTGAAGCTAACTGACTGCACTTGAAAAGAGAAAAAAAAATTAAAACAAAAACCTATAAAATTTCAAAATATTAAAAAAAGGAAAAAATCAAACAAAAAGAAAGGGAAAAAATAAAATAAATGCTAACGAAATATTTAATTTCTAATGTACATCAATTGTCACAGCTTAATTCCAACACAATGAGGGACTGAAGAAATTTTCAGTCAAATATGTAAAAAAAGTTCAAATATAAACACAGATTTCGCAGCAGAAATCTTTTATAAAGCATTGATGGAAGATTTTTGCAATTCACTATTTGATTAGCATTAGCAGTTGTTATTAACAAATTTAAGAGCCTATCCTTAAAACAAAGTGGCTTATATCTAGACACAGACTGCTTCACACATGGACAATTATTTGGTGTCTGGGTATTTAAATATTAGCATCACTGCACAGCCAAATTGCCTCCATGCAAATCACACCATTTTTCAACCAAATCTGGTTTTTTTTCATGAAAAATGTTAGAATCTTTGTTGTTTAGATATTAAGGTGAGATACGCATGGCACCAATTTTGTTAAAATGATGCTAATACATAAGTACCATTGGGGATGTGTTCCAGAGCAGCAGTCACTAATTGGTGAGAAATTTTTGACAGTCCACTGAAAAATTGAGATATTATTTACCCTTTTGTGAAGATTCAGTTTAAAAAAAGATGAGCAACAAAACACATATTATGGATTATACTTTAATAAAAACTTTTAGTTGCCACTTTTAGCAAATTTCCTGAGTTTAGTAATTTTTTCAGATTTTCCATCGAAACTTGAAAGTCAATTTGGGTAATCATAGTAAATTGGTGGCAAAACACTTCAGTCTGTTGGTTGTCGGTTTGTTATTGCTTTTCATGAAATTTATTTTCAGGTGTATGCAAATGTAAATAGACGTAAATATAGCTTTAGTGGTCTGCCATATTTATAAAGTTATCACTGAGTGGTTCATGAAGTGCTGAAGGTAGGCAACTGCTGTTCTAGAGTAGGCACACCAGACAATTTTTGTATCTTCACAGACAATAAGGCAACACAAAATGTCTACCCATAAGCATTGTAAAATTAACCCTTAGACCTCAAGAAGAGCCATTTTAAATTTATTTTTAAACTTTGCACCTCCCTATAATGTAAATAATTTTAGATTCATAACATAAGGACAAAAATACCATATAACTCGGAGTATTCAGTCAACAAATTACAAATGAAATCTCTTTATAGAAAAGTTTTGCTTATGTATATTCACACATATTTTTTTATAACAAAAAAGTCATACCTCAAGCTCAAGAGGTGAAAAATATTAGAAATGTATGCTTTTTCTTTTCTTTCCTTTAAACAAGACTCAGCCACAGGAATGCGTGACTGGTTACAGCTGCCTATAACAAACTTAAATGTTAAAAAGTTATCAAAAATAAATTAAAGTTCAATTTTTTGATGAAATCACCAAAAACTTTTCCAACTAAAGGTACTTAGGTACTAATGCAAATCCGATTTTGTATGTGTCGTTACATGGTGAAATGGAAGCCATGTGCTTCCTTTCATACAATGTTGCCAATACAGTTGCGCTATGTAAATACCAAAACAAACATCAGAAAATATTAATTTTCCCATTTGTATTTCACAGCAACATCAAATAAAATATTGAAATAACCCAAAATAGATCCTTTTTGAGTATAATGTTATTCTCCCAACTTTTAGAAATTTCAACAACTAGTTAGTGGAAAAATTCCCAGTCATGCAAAAAAAAAAAATTATTATTGTGTAAAAACAGTCATAGAACGGTTTTCCCTTGTTGAATGTATGTTGCAGCATTTGGCGATGTTTTATGATTTTAGGTAAATTTTCGACTGTTAAAAATTAACAATAATTTAATTTAGGATCACCAGAAAAAGATAAAATACTTGGAAGATTTCAATTGAAATGCTACTCATTTGTGGAGAGGTTTTGAAATCACCCAAACAGATCCATTAGTTAAAACATCCATTAAAATTAGTATTTTATATATAAAAATTATTCAAAGTATATATCCCACTCTTAAAAATAAATTAAAATACAAAAAAACATTAATTGACATAAAAAGAACTAAATACTTTTATCAAAGCGAAAGCATAATTAGAAAAAATAATTACTATCTTACGACCACCTACTCCAACACGTATTTGAGCCATCTGTCAGCATTGTGCTTGTTCGCTGATGCCTATTCCAATTTAATGTGAAATTACCCTTCACACTGGTTTTGCTAGCCCAGTGTGATGACCTTAGTTTGATTTTCTGCAATGTAATTTAATGTACCGAAGCCAATTGACTGCACTTAAAAAAAAGGTAAAAAACAAAAATGTATGAAATTGCAAAACAACTCTGAATGGGCCTTGTATCCAAATCAATCAATATAACTCAATTTTGACGCAATGGGGAAAAGAATATTTCATTCCACTTGAACAAATCACTCCAAACAGGTCAATTTCACTATATAGTTTGAATTCAAAAAAAGATGAATTGACAGAACAGAATAAGGAAATAAGGAAAAAAGGAAGAGAAATCAGGAAAACAAACTAAATGAAGAATATTGAAAAAAAGTAAACTATACTCACACAAAATCAACGCTACCATAAAAGACCACAGCTCAATAGCAATGCAATGCATCCCAAAATAATTAAGGTGACTGTCTACATTCAAATGTAACAGACACCTGGAAGTATTATTAATGACGCAAATAACATAACAATATAAAATCAAATTTGTGCATCGTTTGCAATCATATATTGATCGTGCCTACTCTCCAACAGAGTTAGGGAAGAAATATAAATCACACACGGTTAAAAATATTTTGCATTGAATACGCAAGGAAAATTCAAATAAAAACATGGATTTCATACATTTTCGACAACACGTTTATAATAATTGAAGATTTTTACAATTTTCAATCATTATCAACAAAGTTCAGGGCATATCTTTAAAACTGAATGGCTTAGATCAAGATGGATAATTCTCACCATGGCAATTATTTGTGTTCTAGAATAAGCAGACCAAACAATCATTTCTGTATTTGCACAGACAATGAAGCAACACAAAACATTGTCTACCCAGAAGCATTGTAAAATTAACCCTCACGGATTCCAGAGCAGAAACAATTCATCAAATTTCGGTATATTTTATTTGTATACGATATTTTTTTTTTTATTCAAATTAGTAAAGTAATTTTTTATACTTCTGCTTACTACTACCCCTCATTTATATGTTTTTGACTATTTTAGGAACTGCATGAACTTATTAATGTATTTTTTAAACTATTTGTTACTAACATATTATCGCAGCCTATTGGCGACATTATTTCAAACGAAGCACCTGGCTGCCCATTCAGCACATACAATACATAGGAAATAGGAGTTGGCGAGTTAATAATAGAATGGTTAATTGTTGCGATAATATGCAAGTACCATTTTTTCTTATATATATTAATGATTCACATTTAGTTTGTTCATGGTTCTTTACTATATATTCTTCTGATTCACATATTTTTATTTAAAATGTTTACTAGGATACTTTCTTTGGTAGTCGTGTATTATCACAACCTATTGGCGACATTATATGAAACGAAGCACCTGGTTGTCAATTAAAAACATATGACTCATAGGAAATTGAGGATGCCAACTTGGTGAGTTATAATAGAGTTGGCGATTGCTGCAATAATACATCCTTATGGCATACTTTGTTGTGCATCAGTCTTATTAACCTGACTGAGCGACAGCAACATGTGGTACAGCTACTTATAGAATAAAATTGAATCTTAAAAAAAAATTCAAAAATAAAATACGGCTCAATAATTTGATTAAATCAATATAAATCTTCATACAAACACAAAATATGTATCACAAAATCTTTATTTCGTATTTCAGACATCAAATTAAATTGTCAAAACAGATAAAAAAAACTATATTTAAGAACAATACCATTCGATTCATTTCGCCAAATTAAGACATCAGGAAGTGCAAAAAAATATTTTGGCGAGGTCCCTTTATTTACGGTGCATGTTCGGCAAAATAAGAAAAACACGTTAAGTGCTAAAATATATATTTAAAAATTAAACATTCAGTGGAAAAAGAATTACTGGAGAGAAAGATAAAATAGAAGGAAATTAATATTATGAATATTAGCAGAGCCCATCTAAAGCAAATGACGAAAACAGAAATTCAATACTAACGTTAATTGCAGAAGAAGAACTAAGCCCCCTTATCAGTGCGAAGTTTTGGTCTGTAAAAATAATTATAACAAATAATATAACGAAAAAAAAATTCTGCTTGAAATTACTGAAAAAGTAAGTCGTAATTTGTAAGCAAAATCATAAACATCCCGCCATAATACTATCGAATGTTGCCAGCACTGCAAAACAAAATTTTAGTTGTTAAAAGAATAATCATTAAAAAATGATTTAATCGGCAACTATAACTATAATAAAAATATCTAATAATCCAAAAAAAAAAAACTGTGTATGTAAAGTATAAATTTCCGTATTCAACAAGAAACGCGACATCATTTGACGTCATAACACCCAAAAATCACTTAAAAATTAAATTTCAAAAAATTTAGAGTGAATTACGAAATATTGAGTACATAAGAACCCGTCCGAATTCAAGTGCAATGTTATGTCAAAATTTCAGAGGAAATGCTACAGTAGTTTCGGAGATCAGCGGCTTTGAACAAACACACATTACATTTTTAAAAGCTTTTATTTAACTTACAATGTATGTATGTATGTATGTATGTATGTATGTATGTATGTATGTAATTTGTTCGGGTGGAATCTTGCAACTCAATTTTGAAGCTGATATCTTTCTCCCATTGAGCTGAAATTTTGTATACACGTTTAGTTTGGATGACAATGCATGTTTTGATTATTTATATTCCGATATTACAATTAATTAAAAAGATATTAATTAAAAACGTTAAACTAGTTTTGGGCGCCAACTTGGATATATCTGCATTGTTGTAATAATTTTATTGTTACAACAATGACAAAAGTTGGCGTCGAAAATCGGTTTTCAGCCAAACTGGAATTTCATAACGTTGCGCTATTGACAGTATTAATTAACTTTGTCTAAAAAATAATTACATTTCTACAACGTAAAAACAATCTAATTTCTACAACGTATGCAATTTTTTTACAAATTTCTATCTATTTCCTTGGATTTAAATTCAAAACAAAAAAAGTAGAGCTATTTTTCAAGTAGATTGGTACATTGTATACCTTTCTCAACGCTGCCAAGTTAAACTGAGATGGAGTATTGAAGAAATTCTTTAAATAATTTATCTAACTTTAATCTATGAAAATCAGACAAAAAATAATTACAGAATCGGAAAGATCATTTTTTTAATGTATCTTACCCATCAAAAAGGAATCCGCTAGGAAAACAATAAGAGAAAAATATTATCTAGAAAAGCAATATATTTTCGATTAAAAAAAATAATTTTACAATAAAATAAAGTAATTTTTTAAAGAAATTTTCTAATTTTAAGCCTACGAGTAATTTAAATATACCTCATTTTATCACCAGTAATCTAAACACACACTACGACACATGTGTCCTTAAATTTAATTACAAATAGAATCTGTTAATTTTATTTGAATTTAATTATTGATTTTTTCAAAATCAAGTTTCTAAAGATGATCTGAGCAATTAAAAAAAATAGATTCTTACGTAGAAGATATTCAATGTGCGGCAAAAAATTATCATTATTTCATAAAACTTTCTTTTTTGATTACAAAATGCGTTTTTAGTCTTAAGCATTTTATTGATTAATACAAATATTTAAATGCCTTTTGAAGTTTTTAATAAACAATTAAAATTTTCTTCTAATATGTTAGAGAAATATATCCCTTATCTTCAAAATATTTCAAATAAATAATATATTCTTTAAGTTTTTCAAAAATAGTCAAAATTTTAATTAAACATTTAATAACTTTGTCATTTATGAAGATAATCTCACTAAACCTTTTTTTTCGTGTGTAGAATAATGTTAGCCAAAATCTGCATGAAGATTGAAAAAATTGCTTAAAAATTACGGATTTAAAAAAATTGTGTTTTTAATCTAATACCATTTTGCGAGATATAATTCAGCTAAACCAGGGATGGCGAACCAGCGTTCACTGAGTTGAACAGGCTGAGAAACCTGTCCAGCGATAACTAAAAAGTAAAAAATAAATTAAATGTAAAAAAAACTTTTTTAAGAACAAGCTTTTATTTAAACGCGCTAAAAAGAATAAAATAAACTTTTCCTTTAAAACTTTTTTTACTATCAACTTATAACGTCATTACACAATTTATATGATATAAAAGCTTGTCGCGAGATTAACCTGTGTAGATAAACAAGTAAAATAAATAACTTGACCTGATTGATTTTGGTTTTTAAAAATTCAAACTAAGTAAATACGAGTACTTAAATATTGCGACAAGTTTTATATCATATAAATTGTGTAATGACGTTATAAGTTGATAGTAAAAAAAGTTTTAAAGGAAAAGTTTATTTTATTCTTTTTAGCGCGTTTAAATAAAAGCTTGTTCTTAAAAAAGTTTTTTTTACATTTAATTTATTATTTATATAGATATTTGATGCACTGAAGTGTAGATTTTGCAATTTGATTGCTTGAACTCTGAATCAGAGTTTTCCAAACTTGAACATCTTCAACACTTTCTGAAGAAATCATTTTCATTGCACTTTTGTACATCATATAACCTAATGTACAATCACTATACTAATGAAATTGTGTGCGCGCGTGCGCACTCACACACATACTTAACGATAACAATTTAACAAAGAATATTGGTCGAAAATAAGGGGAGAGGGAAATACGTTTTATTTTTTATGATGCTATTTTCATTTTTAATGTTATAATTACACTGCTGTGGCCACCGTAAATGCAACACCAAGAAAGACAAGAGAGATAGAACAACAAATTTTATTTTGTAGATAATATGCTTACCAAGTATCAAATGATTAAATTTATAGACTTCTGTGAAGTATGGTTAATGCCAGAATCATCAGCCAAAGTAGCCGACATTGTTGGAGATCACCGCATCCAAAGAGACTTTGGATGGGGTACAGCAAACCAAGCAGCTTCCACACGTTGCCAAAGTTGATCTGGTGTGGCAGCTGGGGTTGTAATCTGGGTCAATCGTTGAGCAACCTTGGACCACATGTTTTTTATCGGTGAAAGATCCGGACAGCGAGCCGGCCAGAGAAGCACTTCAATCTGGTGATTGACGAAGAACCTTTGGACAATGCGTGCCACGTGTGGTCGCGCATTATCCTGTTGAAATATGGGTTGGTGAAGCCCTGAATGTAAGGATGGACAACTGGCTCCAACACCTCGGAGATGTAGTGCTGGCTGTTTAAAGTACCGGCAATGCGTACTAGAGAAGCGCGAGAGTAATATCTAATACCGCCCCATACCATAATACCCGGTGCAGGACCAGTGTGGCGGTGCATAACGCAGCTGTTCAGCATCCTCTCTCCATGGTGTCTCCAGACTCGAATTCGACCATCGTGGTGTTGCAGACAGATGCGTGACTCGTCAGTAAAGACAACTTCATTCTATTTTGCCTCCCACGTCCTTCTTTCATCTCACCATTGGCGGCGGAGACGTCTGTGGTTCTGCGTCAAGGGTAGACCAAGCAATGGACGTCTTACGGACAGACCACTCTGCGGTAAACGGTGTCGAATGGTGCGCGCAGACACTGAATGATGCGTTACAGACTCAAAGTGCTGTTCTATGGATTGTGATGTGAATGAGCGATCCGTCATAGACACTCTAAAGATCTTTTAAATGCCGTATGATCCTTGCATGCAACAACATGGCCACTGTCGATTTTCTGTATCACGAAAATTCACCGATTTTGGTTGGCGTCGAACTCGCAACCTTGGGTGAGAAGACCAGTAACAAACCAACCGCGCCACCCAGGAGGCTTCATGAATGGTAGTGTTAACGATTACACAGCTGATTGCCAAAAGACATTTTATTTCTGGATTAAATAATAAATAACGATAAATTCAACAATTAAATAATAAAGCATGCCGTGGAAAAGCTCTCGTTCAAAGTTCATTTCAGGTATGCCCAGCCGTTGCATTGCTGACTCTGAAAATCCATAGTTCACCATTCACCAAAGTTCTTTAGCTGGTAAAATGCATCCGTATGTCCTTGAGCACAACTGGGTCCACAAACTCAAAACTTGGAGAGCGAAGATTCCCTCAATTTTCCAATGATCGAGAATGTCGAGAAAGTTCGCCTCCAATATCGAACCGACCCCTTTCAACTCCATAAACGAGAAGTTACTAATTTCAGTTCTAAAGGTGATGTTGATAATTAAGGTGAATATAAAAAAAAACGTTCCAAGAGTTTCATTCTTACTAAAAATCTTCACCAGCTGTATTAATACACGCCAATGTTCAATATTGGAACATCAATTTTGAAATTTTCTGAAAAATTCAATTTTATTCATATTGTTTAATAAAAATTATTCTGAAAACAAAAAATGTGGATTAATTTTTTGAAATGGAAGTACTGTTGCTAAAGTAAATAGTCTCTCTGAGAAAAAATTCTAAATTATTCATTTTTTTCTACTTTTGATAGGGCAAAATTCAAAATTTCATATAAAATTCAAAATTTAAAAAATATTTTTATTATTTGGTAAAGTAATTAAAATTGATTATTTTGACTATTGACTGCAAGATATCATAAAAAATATCGTTATTTTTTTACTATCGGTTTTGAAATTTCAATGTTCCAAAAATGGAACATTGGCGTGTAAAGGTATACTTTTTTACACAATGCAGTTATTATGTGTACAGTTCACAGAAGAGTGGGAAGAGAATTCTGAACGCTAAAAACTTATAGTATGTGTCGGAAGAAAATATTTATGACTTGACTTTCGTTTCGGCTCCCTCACTCAACTCCCCCCCCCTTTTTTTAACCTTGTGTGGACTATCTCAAGTGAATTTCTCAGCTGCAGTAAAACTACCCTGTGTGTTTGGCTATAGTTAGGTGTAGCGTATGTTTTATTTGTTACATCACATAATAAAATTTTATATTATTTTGTGTTTCGTCAGTTAGTGAATATCCATTACGCTGATAAGATGTCGCATACGAAACCATTCCGAACTGTAGAAGAGGCTTTGGAATATTTTTATACACAATCAGATAATGAAGAATCCATTGATATTCGTCGATTCCCACTAGAAGAAAGTGGGGGTGTTTGACTGACGAGGAAGATATCAACGAAGATACTTTTCAGTATGTTCTACCAGTAGATGTTTGTGGCAAAATCGAAATTTCTGCAAGCATAGATGGTGATGAAACACCTCATGTATGTCAGAAGAGCACAACGAAAAAATGCCTCGGGTGCGTAAAAAGATTGCTTCATAAATGTTTTCCTAGCTATACATGGACAATAAAAAGAGCTTAGGACATAAAAGAAGACATATAAGGAAAAACAATAATATATTTTGTATTTCTCATTTTAAAAATTTTTGGTAAATATGAATTTTTTTAGTTTTTTTTTGCTTTAAGAATTTGATATGAAGGTTATTTGTTTATTTCTTTGTCCTTTATTCTATCTAATAATTGATTGTAATTTTCTGAAATGTATAAATTCCTGTTTATAAATTATATTTTCAACTAATCTGTTTTATTTTGGAATTATATTTAAAAGTTTACTTCAGTGGTGGTGCCAGTAGGGAAGCACCCGTCGGGGAACCTGACCCCCCCCCCACATCAGGGTACATTTAAAAAAACTCTGCAGGGAAAAAATGATAGATTTTTCTCATTCACACGCAAACTTTTAGTTATTTTACCCCATTTTAATTTTTAGATTTTTAAGGCCCATTTCAATTGTTTGTCAAGTATCATGCCCCTCCTCCCCCTACAACGGGGGGGGGTGAATGATGAAACCCCGTTGGGAAATATTTTATGACACCTCTGGTTAAGATACTACTTCTTAAAAATGTATATAATAACTGATTTTTGAATTCAAATGTCATTGGTCGTACTCTTAAAAAACATGTAAAAAAACTTAATGGTACCCGCCAATGTTCCATTTTTGAAACATGCTAAAAATCTTAAAAAATAATTTTTTTTTCTTTTATAGATCTTATGTTTCAATTTTAATTCAATTTTTATCAAAATTTAGTTTATGTTACCTTTCAATCATAGTGCGGCGTTTAAAGCTTTAAAGCAAATTTGTTCCTCTGATAAATATAAGTATAATTAAACATAGGGTATATTTTTTAATTCGTTACTTTTAAGCTAACTTTTTCTGTATAAATAACTTTAAAAAAGTGTGTTTTTTTCATTGTATACCTGTTAATTGACCAAAACAAAATAATGTCCCGTTTTGAGTCAAAGAATGTTACCTCATCATGGGTCATGGTCATGGTCATGTTACCCATGCCTTAAGACGTCTTATGCAAACAAACGAAACCTTCTCAACACGTATACTGAAGCTGAATTGTATTAATGTATAAAAAAATCCAGATATTGAATTTTATTTTCGTGGCATCTTTAAGTAATTATAAGGAAAAAAATAAACTTCTGACTTCTGAAGGTTAACGTTGCAGCGAAAGTAACTACTAATTTTTTCCCACGTATTACAAAACAGAAGAGAATCCAACTCTGCTCCAGATATATTGAATTAAGGGTAAATTCATAGACACATAATGATTGTATACACGTTTTGCTTGCCAATTTCTTCATAAATTAGAGTGACGTCATAGTCCTACGAGAAATGTAATCATACATTTCCAGTTAAGAAATCCGACTGGTTGCGACAACTTTTTTTTATTTTTAAAGGAGACATGGGGATTTTTTTTATTATTTTTAGATTTGTTTAGTGCATTTTAAGAAAAACGTGCTAAAATTATGAAAGGAAAAAGAAATGGTTATTACTAAAGTGGGGAAAAAATAGGTAAAAATTGACAAAAAATAGCATAAACGCAGCACATTCTGCACCAAAGGTTTATGAACAAACTTTCAATTTTTTCAATCTAATGTGTTGCTATATTGTTCATTTTTGAAATGACCTTCAGGATAAGAGATATTTTCTTTTTTACAAAAACTAGAGCATTTTATCTCGCTTACTATCTGAAAATGCTTAAAAAGACAGTGATTATATTCACATAAGGGACTATAAATTTTGCAATAAAACAGTGATTGATAAATCTGAAGGTTAAAACAATTCTACTATTATACAGAACTTAGGTTATAAGCCGTCATGTCATATTTTCAATGAGAGTGCGTCTTTGACTCGCCTTTGTTGACAGTACTCTCTATTTTCATGTTGGCAGTGTCCATATGGGAATCCAACACAAAGGGGTTATAACTCGGTTATTCCTTCCCAATGATCGTTTGGACTTTCCGTCGTCTGTAAGTCGGGAAATGAGAAAAGGTGTAGCGATTTCAAAGAAATTCTCGGAGATAGCTCGCACGTGTACAGCTGGTGCCTTGTTTAGAGACATGTTGCCCCATCTGGACAACTTCATCCTCCCATACTTCAATCTTGACATGTATAGTACTGCTATTGAGCAGACGTTACAGTAGTCATTTGGATTTCACTTGTGAGATCACCACCTTTTATTAACAACGGTATATTCCAGATTTAAGTATCAATGGGAAGGACGCGTTGATTATTTTTTTTATTATGTTATTAAATCTCATAATAATAGTCTACACAGCTGGATGAAGAATTTCTAAATTATTCTTTAAATGTGATCGATACTCTGTTAAGAATCTAAATAAAAAATTAAATAATTATTATTTTTAATGGCGAATAAATTATTTTACTCGAAAAGATAAGTAAACAAATCCTAAAAAATTTTTGACACCATCTGCAAGTCACTTGACTCTATTTGGGGTCACGACCCTAGTTTAAGAAATACTGTTCGAGAACAACTTCGGCGACAGATTTCATAATTATATGAGAATAACGAGCTTTCGTGATCCTTTTTTTAGCGCATTTTTCACGTCGTGGAACAAAAGCGCTATTAGGACGCAAATTTCGTCTTCGTTCCAAATTTTGTCGTACCTTTTTGCCCAGCCAAACAGCAACCAATTGACCTCGGGTTTTCGGCATTTGGTCGCATTTGTGCCCTAGATGAGCCGAATCATATTTAAATTTTCCCATAGTTTTCTCGAATTTTCCTACAAACTTTCCTGAATTTCACTAGTTTATAAAAATTTTTTCTCAAATTTCACCTAGTAAATTTATTGTTTGCAAAAAGTTTAAAAAAAAAAAAAAATGGAGGAGTGGTACAGTACACACTACTTTCTGTTAGTAAAAAGTTCATTAGTTGCATTATTGTAAAATACAACATGTGAAAAACGCGCTAAAATACTTGGCATGCCAATGATTGATATCTTGTTTTAAGTTTAGAATCAGTTTTCGAACATTAGAACTCTGTAATCTCGCGTCTTTAATCACTTCGGTAACTAGATCTCCCAGTTTTATGTATAGTATTATATTATTTTTTATTGTTATTTAGAAATTATATTAATGATCTTTTTTAAATACTAATAACACCATATTAATACGATAATTGAGAAAAAAATTATGTATTCTGGCATACCATAATTTTAAAACGAAAATAATTGCAAATTTTGCTTTATTTATCAGTTTTCTGCAAATCTTTTTTTTCCCCGCTGAAAATTTAAATCAGAAATTTAAACACATCAGTTTATTTAAAAAACTGTATGTGCCCAAAGCCATAATTCAGAATATGCCAATATATTTTATGAGATTAATAAAATATTTTGTGCTTATATTTCTCAAAACTTCTTTTAAATAAATTTTTTGAACGAAATTTAAAATAAATAAGTTTTCTAAAGTGTTTCAGGTAAAGGGATAGTTTTAAAAAAGCTACGCCATTCATTCTGTTATTTTTTTTTAATTAAATGGTTAAATAAAAAACGGGTTTTGATGCAATTATGTAATGACTTATATCACCGCAAACTGCTCTGAGCAGGTTTTCGCTTTTATTAAAATTTATATTTTTATAATAATAAATCGCTGCAGAAAATTCGGAATGTAATGTTTCTTTTTTTCGTACGATTTGAAAATATTTAATCAACACTGAAAATTTGTAATAAATTTAAGTAATTGGATTAAAAAAAAAAATGAAGTAGCCAAAAAAAAAAAAAAACAACTGATGATTCTCAAATAGGAAAGTGGACAATATATTAGAACAGCGAGAGAGGAAGTTTCTTTGTAAAACTTGTACGGGATGTGTAGTTTTCATTTACTAGAAAAATATGAAATATATAAAACTCTTAAATTTCTAGCACCCCTGCCCCTCTTTATGTATTAGGGTGACATCGTGCACCCCAAGACTTTGAATAACTTTACCGACTTAAAATACGAGTACTTGATCAAAATACAAGTTCTGGTAGAGTTTCTTCATTGTGAACTATTTAGTAATCTAGTCTAGTATGACACATCTTTCTATTTTTCAACGAGGCCTTTCAGAGTCTGTTAAAGAAGGAAATCTCAATGTTATATGAGAGAATCCTCGGATCTCCAGAGAGGCACTGCGGACCACTGTTTAAGAACTATTGCAATAGATGGGGCCATAGAAATGGTGTTGCAATTGTTGACCATAAAGTGGACTTGTTTGAGAAAGATGCAATTTTTAGTTTTGAACAAAAATAGCTGGAGATTGAGGGATATTAGCGACTCGAGACCCGATTGCGGTTGGGGGGGGGGGAAGAAACTATCCATAAATTGCTGTGAAGGGGGATCTTTCTACCACTGTGGATGTGATTTTCTTTCCTCATGCCAGCTTGTCAGAAAAAAATCATCACAAAATGGAATAAAACAAAAACTTGGAAAAATAAAAGCATGGAAAAAGTGAAAACATGAAAAGTATTTGAAAGGCAGAAAAAAAATGAAAATTAAGGAAAAAGAAAGAATACATATATAATTTATTCCTTACGACAGAACTATGTTCCTTCGGTCCCTACAACCACTATTGCATGAGTACTTTGACATTCTTTTGGATACGCCCATCCCCCTTTCTGTAATTTCAGTTTATTAACCGAACTCACACTTTGCCATGCATGCCAAAATTGACGAATGGAGGGTCAATTGGCCCCGTGGGACATGGTATAACTATCAAAACACAGATGGTTCTCCTTTTGCACCTGAGGCATAACACATGCGAACTGTTTGTGAAAATGGCTTTGAAATCATTACGCTATTTTCTTTATGATTTTCGACACCTGTGTTTCTTAACACACAATAGACAAGCCATAGTTCTTTTGTGTGCACCTTGACGGAGCCTATCGGACTTATATAAATCTGGCACCACCCATGGCGGGAGAAGTAGACTTCATAGGGAAACTAAACTTATAGTTCAGAAATTGTGGACAAGCCTTTGTCTCGGGATATATCGAGGAGATCCAGCGCCATTGTTCAGTACGCACCAGTGGTGTGCAAATGAGTCCGAAGCGCTGAGTGCAAAAATTTGGGCACCGCCAATGAGAGGTTGTGAGGGGTGTTTAGGAGTCCCTCTCCTGGAGTTAAAAAGGGTCAATTCATAAGACAAGAGTATGCTTTCTCGCTGATAGTCGACCGCTCTGCGTTCCGGTTCGCCGGGCCAGTAAGCGTCTTGACATGAACATACTTACTTCTCACAATAATTATACCTTGTGTTTATTTTATACTCGCACCTAGATTTTCATCTTTGCATTTAAATTTAATTTTTCTCTCCTTAATGTAATTTAATTATTCCAGTGTAAATTTTTTAGATTTTCTTATTCTTAAATTTTAATTATTAGTTTAATTTAGTCTATTCACACCTTTTAATGCAGCAAAGGGCTAAGGTAAAGCTGAACCCATGTAACCCCCAGTTTTTTCATGATTGGAGTTTGAGCTTCCCTGCGGGAAGCAGGTACTCCGACAAGCATTCAACTTATATTCTCGCTGTTCCTGTTTGCTGATCACGTTGGACTAAAAACATTGTGGGACGAGCACCGGCAATAAAAATATATGGCGATTCGAATCCTATATGGCAGTGGGTAACGACTGGAAAAACACGAGTGTCTCACGTTTCTTGGATCTTGCGGGACTGAACAAATTGCAAGTGCCCTCAGGACTGAAAAACTCTTTTTTCTAGCTGATAGTATTTCTCGGCAATTATGGTGATTAGCGAGGCGAGCGCCTTTAGGAAAAATAGTCTGAGACATTGAACTTCTGGAGCAAGAAGACCGACTAAGGAAAGCGGATAAATTAAGACTCGAGACAATTTGGCAGGCCCCGACTGATTCTTAAACTGGACTATCTTTAATATTACAATGGTGTAATCTTGATTATAAGTGTTTAACCCAGAAAATAAGGAATTCCTTCACATGAAGCTGGGTCCTCGTAATAGCTAACACGTCCCAAAGCCACACTTCGCAGGAGAGGGTGCTTTAGTAGTTTTCAAGTTTCGATTTCAATCCACGAGATCCTTTTGAGGAAGTTTCTGTGTGTATTTGCGAAGTCTCCCATTGTTGGGATAAGCAGCCAATAATGGAAAAATATGCCATTCATGTGTTAAAAAACGATTACTGCAATATTTAAGCTTTCGTGAGTATATTATATATATATACATATATATATACTCACTTGGATACACTCCTTTGAAATCATTACTCTATTAAATATAGGTAATTATATGCAATAAATAATATTTGTGTTAGTGTTATAGCGCAAAAATAGAAAAACTCAGACTCGTTGAAACTATGGGCTCAGATTTTGGGCATTCCAAAGAGATATTTGCGATTTTTTTTTAAATTCAATTTTTAAGCGATTCTTCATAACTTTGGTGTTATGACGTGATATAACGCAATGCCTATCTTAGAACGAAAAACTGCGAATTTATGGGGGGGGGGAGTTGAGGACTGTTATATATTTTTATTTTAACTGTATATTCATTTATTTATTGTTGTATTATATTCTTTTTTTTCCAAGTCATAATTAGATTTCTATTCGAAAAAAAAGTTTTTATAAATTGTTATTTCAATAAATGAATTATAATTTTTTTTTATTTGACAACAGTGTTTACGCTTGTAAATGACGTTGCGATATTTTAGTGATGCAAGGCTTTTCTCAATTATATTGCTTAAATTTATATCTAAGAATAGTTTATGCGAATGCTTTGATTTGTAAGTTTTTGTACATTAATTTAATGACACTCTCCATAGTTTTTCTCGTCTAAAACTTTTCTCGACTACTTAAAGTTATTTAAAATATAATTTAATAAATTTGACTTTTTATTTTTCTGTTGCTGTGATGTTTCAATTCATTCTTGCAAAAACGGGTGCTTTTTTTAAAAAAAAAACGGGCCTTACAGTAGTCGCATACGATGTGTAACATCTGACATGTTATCGTGGTAAATTAGTAATAGCAACTTAAATCCTGAAAAAAATTAATCGAGTATGATTGGGAATAATTTTCTATGGAATAATTATATCTTTAATGAAAATTTTATTTAATTAACACAAGGAGTAATGCAAAATTTTTTATCAAAAATAATTTTTCTGGTTCAATTTGGGGAAGAGTGGTAATGATAATTATGATAACTAAAATATGACACATATACTTGTGATTTCAAAGTATTTAAAAACCGTTGAAAAATAGCGTCAATAACAGAAGCACTGTTAGTTGTCGAAACATTTCGATTTGTGTTCATTTCGAGCTTGAGTTCATCATTCAAAAAAAGCTATGAGTCGCTCGGCAAACTGAAGTTAACTTTACAATCACCACTCAAAATCATGGGAAGCGAGTGATAGTTTTTTTAAAAAAAAAGAGCAGAACCACCTTCGGTATATGGTAAAAGTAAAAAATGCAGGAAATCTTTAATTTTTTTAACCGTTTGATTCGGAGAAATGAACTGTTTGTCCATTTTCAAATAAGCATTTTGCCGCACATATGTCCCCCCCCCCAATATCTTGATTAATAATACCGAGTCCACTTGTTTGACAATAAGTAATATCCATATGTCGAGCCACAACATGTGAGTTGTTCTGTTTGCTATAGATTGCAACACCAGCTGCTCTGTGACCTGGTTGTTTGAATTGTACGCAGTGATCAAAGTCAGGTATCGAAACACGTTCGTCATTGTCTATCCTCGTCTCTGCCTAAAAGACTTAGCTTCTTTTCTGATCCTAAAGTGAGAAAACAAAAACGAAGATCCCACAACCTAGACCGTTGGGGAGGGGGGCGGAGCCCCTCCCGAATGAAGGAGGAAAACAGAACTTCACTGAATAGCGCGCGCTCCCCCAACTTCATGTTACGCATTTCCGTCCCTTTTCACGAAATCACTCCCACAAATCTCCAGCAATCGAGAGGAAAGATGTTATACATAAAAAATATAAAAAAATTTTATAAATCTATTTATTTTTATTAATCATTTTTCAATGCATAATAATACCGATAATTCCAATTGAATAATGAGTTTTGCTCTTACCCTATTAACGTGAATGGTTTTCTACTGTACAGTAAAAAATAACTTTCATACTTCAATTCGTATTCTTTTATTTCATAATTTCTTTTGGAAATCTAATAATGTGCAACAACTTGTAACAGAAATTCTTGTAGGTGCTGTTGTAATTTCCATTTCTTCAATATACAAACTTCCTCCAACACTACGATTAAATTTTTAGGAAAAAATTTGGAGTCATATTTTTGGTAGGTAGACACCTTCATATCTTAAATATTAATTTTGTAATGCAGATGTTTTATAATTATTTATATCATTCAAAAACATTAAATATGTTGTTTCCAATAAATTATTCGGAATTCTTTGTGATTGTATTTTTGCCCAGTTTTCACCGACTGACAACTTATTTAAAAATTAACACCGAATTGCTATTTCTGTATATTCTTCTAAAGTAAAAAAAATAATATATACAGGATTATAATAAAATTCAACTTTCAAAATGCTGTAAAAAACACTGGTCAGAACCTCTTCAATTTTAAAATGAATATGCTTGATGAAGACGAAAAAGGTTTGGTATACAAAAATTCTAAAATGTATTATTAGATGTTGCTGTAAGTGAGAGGATTTGGCTATAATTGATATTTGGAATTGAATTCAGGTGACTTTGGCATGAGTTGTGCATTAAACCAACTCTACTGATCAATATGCCTGAGTGTGTTGGTTTTATGAAGGAAACAAGTAATATAAAAAAAATTAAGTCAATTTCTACTTTGAATGGATGAATAAAAAGTATTTTATTAAAGATTGAAAATTTGAGCAAGATATATATATATATATATATATATATATATATAGGGAGAAAGTAAACTAACAGTAGGAATTGAAAAAGAGCATGAATTGGTCTGCATTGTTGTAACAATACGCACCCGCTTTGCCTAGTTTGGCTGAAAAACAGGTTCTCGACGCCAACTTTTGTCATTGTTTTAACAGTTGCATTGTTACAACAATGGAGATAAGTCTAAGGTGGCGTCGAAAATTGGTAATTAATTTAATTAATTAATCGGTAATTAATGAATTACTATTTTTAAAATATGTATTAGCATCAAGTGTTATCCACTACAAATTTTTAAAGAAGTATTTGAACTTGATTGGATGAATAGAAAATATTTTATTAATGATTGAAAATATTAACAAGATATATGTATACATATATAGGGAGAGAGTGAGCTAATAACACACACACACAGTATGAATTCAATAAAAACCGACTTCCAAGTCATTAAATAGTTGTAGTAATGGTAGTAAAAATCTCTCATAATGTCAAGCTCTTAACCTCAAATGGGAAAAACCTGTTTTAATTTCCTTTGTCCAAAAACCATTACAAAAGAGTCACGTTTTGAATGTGATGACATTTTGGTTATAGTAAAATGGGTTGAAGAAAGACAATGAATATCTATAATGCTTGTTCAGAATGTTGTTGTTTTTCGCTAAAACGATGTTCCATAAATCACAAAAGAGTAAATGAATTTTAATGTTGCTTATTACTAGATAAAACATGTGGAATGATTTTGCCAAATGACAACAAATAAATTAACAATTAAATTAGTTCTCTTCAGTTCACGCAGCCAAAGTCCTCCCCCACCAGTGAACAGGGTGAACGTTACAGGAGCCGTTTAGATGGGGGAACTGCACCACCAGGATGAGTTACATATAAGGCAGGAGGTTTTGAAAATATCATTCGAAGCTTTGAAGACTGCTCAGAAGTGCCCTGTTTTGAGTCATGTGGAGTAGCTGACACAGTTGGTGTTTAAGTGCTTGTGGTTAAAGATTTATCTACTAAAGTTGCTTCAGAAGGATCAGGATCAGCGAAGAAACAGGGTTTCAATCTATCAATACGGATTGCTCGAGAAACTCCTTTGATGCAGATGTTAAAATATTTTGCATATCGCTTAACCCCTTAACGATCGGATAATTTTGAAGAAAACGCTCCTAAAATTGACTATTTTTTATATTCCAGAAAATTCCAAATTCTCCAAATTTGACCGGCCTCTTCTTGCAGTGGTTTCTGATATAGAACACTTTTCAATAAGTTCATTTACTAAAGATAAAGGAGCAACAAATGTGATTATTTGCCTCCTTGTTTTTTTATAAATAAGGTACTAGTTCAAAATAGTTTTATCTAACAAATAAAAAAATATTTTCTTATAGTGCTTCTTACCTCGTTTTCGAGCAATAGTGTAATCTCCAATAAATTGGTCTACAATGTCTACTGCTCCAATATTTTTATTGTAGTCAGTGACAAAAAAGTACTAAAAGTACAATTCGATTAATTCCTGGCTCAAACTGTATAATGTGTACAAAATTAAAAAAAAAATTATCAGGTTTTTTTCCCTCCAGAATTTTTACCCACATGTTTTTACGAAGTGCGCAACAAAGTACTTGACCAAAGATATCGCTAATATATATGTTTGTTGTGCTGACATTTAGCTAAAAAAATAATTATCGCTAAACACGTTAAAAATAATCTGGTGCTGCCATCTGGTGTACAGATTAAGAAAAAAAAACAATATTCCGGGCTTAAGAAATAGATTGTTTCAAGCTTTCATGGCAAATTACTTTTAAACACTCCAGCACGGAAATATCACGGGCACGAAGAATAGAGAGGGAAATTTCACCCCTTGAATTTGACGGGAGCGAGAGGCAAGGGGTTAATCACAGTGTATGGTCCTTCGTAAGGTGGCTGTAATGAAGTTGGAACGGAATCAGCCCCGACAAATACATGAGTGCATGTTGCAAGATCAGTAAAATGAAAGGTTTCTGTTTTGTATTATGAGAAGGTAGAACAAGACGTAGGTCGGCGAAAGCATTGCGAAGTTGTTGCACAAAACTGGATGGAGAAGCAAGTTTCGAGTCATGAACGAAATCGTCTGGCAGGCTTAAATTTTCCCCAAAGACTAATTCAGATGATATAGCTTTAAAATGTTCATGAAAAATAGGTATGCAGTCCAAAGAGGACGGTGGTATTGATTGGTACCAAGTTGCATCGCTGTGACACATAATGGTGGGTATTAGCTTGCGATGCCATTTCTCCACCAAATTTTTAGTCTGAGATTGGTAGGCTGTTATGTGCTTGCGCTTCAAGCCTAATAATTTGGAGAGTTCGTGGAACAGTTCTGATTCAAACTGAGTGCCTTGATCAGTAGCTATGTAAGACTGTGAACCAAACTTTGAAATCCAGCCACGATAAACTGCAGTTGCTACCGTTTCGGCGTGAATGTCCATGACTGGTAAGGCTTCAGGCCATCTGGTGAAACTATCTACTCTAGTGACATGCACACACACAATATCGATATATTGACGCTGAAGGTAATGATTCGATTATGTTAAGATACATTTCACCAAAGCGTTTACTGAGAAGTGGAAGTGCCCCAATTTGACTGTGGACATTCCTAGAGACTTTACATTTCCGACACTCAATGCAGCCTCGAGAGTAACGTCGCGTCTCAATTTTGGCAGGGAGAATTTCTTCAAAATTAACTTGACAGAATTTCGAATATCAGGATGATATGTTCTGTGGTAGCGTGCGAAGATTTCTCTGCGAAAGCAGAAAGGATGTAAGGTCGAGGTTGTGTATGGCTAGTAGAAACTTGGTTGATGATCATGTACTTTGATCCTATGACTGGTAGTTTATCGAACTTCAAAAAATAATTGCAGAGAGAGGTGAGTTTAGTGAGCTCCTGTCTTGAGCCTTTGCTATTGCTGCATAATCGTTTGTTGGTGGTAAGCATATCTCGTCGATTCTTGAGGAAACATCAGCCCCTATGTTGCCTTAGCCTGATACATGTCGTATTGTAGTTGTGTATTAGCTAATGAAATCAAGATGTCGTAGCTGTCGAGGCGAAGCTTTGTTCGACGGTTGGTTGAACGCAAGAATCAGTGGCTTATGGTGGGTGAAAATAGTAAATTCACGCCCCCCGAAATGGTATCAAAATGTTTTAACTGCAGAATACATAGCAAACAGCTTTCTGTCGTATGTACTGTAACTCTTCTGTGTAGAAGTTAGTCGAATAGAGAAAAATGCTAAGTTTACAAGTGGTTACTGATATATTGTTATAGAACTCCACCGACGGCGTTGTCAAATGCATCGACCATGATAGCTAAATGAAAGTTACTCAAAGGATGTGTCAAAGTGGCTGATTCTAATAATTGCTCTTAACAGTATTCAAAGGCTTTTATTGAATCTTAGTCTCATTCAATCGATTTATTTTTGCTTTTCTTAATTCCAACCAGAAAGTCATTTACTTTTGCTTGATGTTTCACTGCATTTGGGAGAAAGCAACGGTAAAAATTCAGCATCCCAAGGAATCTTCTCAGATACATAACTGTACTTGGTCTGTTGAAATCAAGAATGGCTTGAAAGCGTTCTGTGGTTGAACGAATGCCATTTGCAGAAACATGGCCAAAAAATCAACTTCAGGTTTAATGAAAATGCATTTCAAAATTTTCAGAACAAGTCAATTTTCCGTGAGGCATCGAAAAACTTCTTTGAGATGACTAATATGCTTGTCCAAGTTGCTGGACGCTATCAGAATGTTATCTATGTACACAAAACTATAAGGGAGGTTTCTAAACATCGAATCGAGAAACCTTTGAAAGGATTTTAGCTGCACTTCTTAATCCAAAAGTCATCAGATGAAACTCGGAAAGTCCGAAATGTGTGCAGATAGCTGTTTTTTGGATATCGAATTCTTCAATTGGTATATGGTGATATGCTCGTACGTGAGATCTAAAGTTGAAAATGGTTGGCATCCAGCTAATTGATGGGTAAAGTCGTGAAGGTGTGGTATGGTATAGCGGTAGGGTCGTGTAATTGCATTTAAGTCGCGATAGTCACCACATGGTCTCCAACTGCCATCTTTCTTCTTGACCATATGCAAGGGACTATTCGATGGTCAACAGATACCCTTTTCGAGCATGAGTGTAAATTCTTGTTTTGCAATTTTTAACATCTTTAGCTGAGACTGGAGGACCTGTTGTAATAATTGTATGTTTAAGAATATGGGATTTTAGATTAGTTGACTGTGCAAAATTTTGTATTACATTCATCAATTGGATAAAGAGAAGGTATATCGCCAGTATGTATACGAACATGAGTTCAGAGATTAAAATCCAAGGAGAAACGTTTACCACATCCTTCAAACGTCCACTGAAAAGGTTTTTCTCCTGTATGCACCAACTGATGTCTTTCTAATTTGGAGCTTTCAACAAAAGCATTTCCGCATTCAGCACTTGCATGAACTCTTGGACCATGAGTAGGCAAATGCTTTCTCGTAGCCAAATTATCTTGGGGTATTTTGTTACAACCTTTATGTGGACAAACTATAGTTCGTGCAATGTCATCATTTTGCTTACGAGGCTTCATTTCTGCACATTCAGCAAGCTGTTTGGGATCACTCAGGTCAACACCAGTTATTCCACGAAGAAGAGCTTTCTTACCAGTCATGTGCTCATTATAATCAGGATAGGGCTCTGGGGTTATATAATCTTCTCCACAATCTTTTTTTTTCATCATTACTACCAGATGCTCAAACAGTAACGGAAAACTCACCTTCCAATGCTTTGATCTGCACTTGCTTGCGATCCCACCTTCGAGCTGCACGCTTGCTTTCCGATAATTGATCACCTGTCAACTGTAAATCAATTTTAAGAGTTTGATGAGTTAATATTTCATCCTCATCAGCAATATCTTCTTCAACAATTACAGTACCATAATCTTCATTGTCAGTATCACTCTCCGTCTCTTCAAAGTCGGAATCTGAAGTTTCTATATTCCAGTGTTTGGATTCTTCTGTTATTTATTTATTTTTTTGTTCGTATAATGCATCTATATTACTCCTAATTTAATTCTGTGAGCTTAGCACAATTGCTGATTTACACCAAATAACTTTCCAACTTTTTTCATAACTTTTGTTCCATCAGTCTCTCGTTATGGACTCGTACTTTCAGGGATAATCCATGTTTTGCTAATTTAGATTTAAACACTTCTATTAATTCCACTAATTTAGATTAAGCACTTCATTATTATGGGTTATTATTTATAAGTATATATATATATAATGAATCCGAAAAATATTTTGAACTCTAATGTATAATATGCTAATACAATGCGAATAACAAACTCGCTAATTCAAAAAATATCGAAATACTAAGCACTTTCACAACTACAATCTTGTTTTCACACATACGAATATCCGACTACAAATCCTGTGAGAGTACAGTGTCTCCCTGAGTTGCAATAGTGTAGTTTTGACCCACCTCCTTATATGATTCATATATTTTATCACTTCTCTTCATTGTAGGATGTAACTTTATATTCGCAGTTTAATTAATTTCGCCCGTTTGGGAGACATAAAAACAAAATGTGTGCAATTTTGCTATGTTGGCGATCCCTGAGCATGTAGTCGAGACAATTTTAAAAAATTCTAGTAAACCCCGAAAAATCGGTATTTCAACTTGTGAATACCGGTATTACAAAATTGTATAAATGGCTCAAAATACCGGTATCCCAGTAATGCAATCCCTAGCCACACTGCTTACCACCAATTTCACCAGTGACCTTTTTTTTCAAAATTTTTTTTACAGAATTTTGAAAGTGGAACTTTAATTATGATCACACCGTATGTAATTTCTTTGAAAATCGTTGTTTGTATATTTTATTTTCCCTCGTTTTATTTCCAGATATTGTTTGAAATAGGTTTACTTAAGACAAATAGCTCTTCTCGTTAAAATGATTCTGTGTAATCCAACCATGTCAACTCTACAGCAAATGAGTTGTGTCGTGATTGCCGTTAAAGTTTGTAATGATCCAGAAGTAAAGGCTTTCATGAAAATACATGGACCTGTCTCGTTTGTTTTCCCCAGTAAAGAATTACGCATATTTTTAAATAAAGAATCACCCGAGAGTACTGATCGAATGATGTTGCAGCTCAGTGAAATTAAGTTCGGATTCCTTGCGAATTCCCCTACTTCTGTGTACTTGAGGGGTTTTGCCTCTCATTTTGATGAGTTTAATTTCACTAAACATGGATTCACCGAAAAGGATCTGCCGTGCATTATGTGGGAGGAGCTTGTTTCAAGGAAGATATCCAGCTTAGGTCTTCCAATTATTCTGAGAAAGATGCTCATGCCTATAATCCGTTGCATTTGTTTAGAAATAGATAGGTGGCATAAAGATCACAAAGATATTTTTCACTTTGATTTTGTAGACTTTCAAAGATACTTTTGTTGGAATTCACAGGGGAGAATCAATAGGGCCAAAACCGCCCAGTCGCTTATTAAGGATGAAAGTCTACGCATTTCTGAACGTTATAACTTCGCACGTCACTACTGTTTCGAAAAAGATGTTAGAATTCTGTGGAAAAAACTGGAAGAGGGTGATAAGCTTTATTTCTCTTCTATCGGAAATTACGGTGTTTGGTTTAAGTATATGACAACAACAACTGATATAAGTCCAATTGGAATTTCTAGGAATTCAAAGGGAAATCCTTTTAACATAGAAGCATATTTTTCATTATTGACGCCAACAGAGAAAATAAAATGGCTTAAATCGTTCTTAAATTGTAAGGCTATAGATCATGATGATTTACGTTTATGTTTCGCCCTTTTAGAAAAAAATGAGCAAGAAAACACTTTGAGGCAATATTCTTCAAACATTCTCCAGTATTACTTGGTTTGGCCATTGCAAAAGGAATTCTTAAATGTTTCGAAAAATGTTTGGCCCTATATGTCAATAGAAAACTACATTAAGATATTGCATTTTATTATATATGAAAGGATAATGATAGGATGGGAGGACTTCGACTATGTGTGGCTACTGAAAGAGTTTTGGAGGCAAACTCCCAATACTTTTAAAGAACTTGCAAAGGAAAATGAGATATACCGAGTTGTATTACCTGTCATTAATTGCGAGCTATACAAAAGATTTCCAAATGAACTGATTCTGGAGAATTACAAAGGAAAGGCTTTAAAGTTTCAGCATATAGGAATAAATTACTGCGTGGTCAAAAAACCTGTTCAAGTGGATGCTGCTACATGTACTGAAGATGAAAATAATTTTCAAGTAGGTGTGAATGGAACTGTTTTCAAATTTTCGGAACTCTGGTGCTGTTTCTACTGTGGAGCATACGACAAATAAATAAGAAAATGAAATGATATTTTAATGTGATTCCATTTTACTTTTTATTATTGAAATAAAGTGATTCAATTCTCTAGGCCTCCCTCTTTAGATCAAGGATATATTTATTTACAAAGTGCACTTGAAAATGCAGCTACTTAATATCTAATTCGAACTAAGAGTCTCATCGACTATACCCTTTTTTCACATAAATAATACTTTTTTTATTTGTTGTATTTAAATGAACAATGAACATTTTCCCTTTACCAAATCTGGAAATGAGAAATCATTAAATTATTGTATTGCCACCCCGGTGCTTGACAAGAGTGTAAAATTTCGAATTAATTTGACCTCTTAAAGTGGGTAAAAATGGAGTTAAAAGATTCTGCTACATACAGGTGAATCTAATAAAAGTGTGTTAAAAAAGAAAATAATTCCATTAGAAATATAAGAAAAACAACAGTTATCTTAAGTTTATGATATTATTTTTTTTATTAATCATTCTTTAAATAAAAACAGACAAAATCAGATACTTTATTAAAGCTTTCAGGGGCTGTATTATCATTAATTACTCACAAAATGAAATCTGACAGAAAAAATATAAATTGCATTCTCTCAACAGCGGGATCTCCCCACAATAAAAACGTTACAGTTGCCGTTACCCTATCAATACATGATTGAAAATTAATTATTATAGAGTTAAGCACTTAAGAAATCGCCTGAGAGAGAGAGAAAAAAGAACAGAATTTAATTATGAATGAAAACAAAACCAAATACAGGCCAATTACAAAAACTCCAGTAGGTTTTCATTATCTGCTGAATGGAAATTATAAGTTTGAAGTGTTTAATAATTTTGCCTGTTTGGGTTCGAACATTAACTTTCTAATCGACGTTGGTGCGGAGATTAAAAGACGTATTATTGCTGCTATTTGCTGTCTTTATGATCTAAGAGCTTTTTTAAAGTCAAAATCAATTAAAAGACATACAAAAATCTTACAAAGACTCTATAAAACAATCATCAGACCCATAATTAACCATGGATCTGAAACTTAGACTCTTGACTAAATCACAAATTGAACAGCTAGCCATCTTTGATCGAAAAATTCTTCGATATATCTTTAGTGTTGTGAATGATAATTGCTTGCGGGGACAGTGACATAATTTTTAATTATCTGAGCTATTTAAGGAAGCAGATGTCATTAAAACCATCAAAATTAATCGCTTGAAGATTGCGGTTGACATCTGCCTTATGGACCCCTCATCCTTTGACGTTCAGAATTTTCAATTACAAACCTATTGGAACTAGAACTAGGAATAGGTCCAAATAGAGATGATATGAATGTGAGGAGGACGAATTTAAAGTCTTAAGAGTAACTTATTGAAGAACTGTCTCTAAGCGGAGATCGGATTAGCAAAGGGTTCTTGAGAAGGCCTAAGTCCATACACTCACATCCAGGGCTGTTGAGCGAATATAATAATAAGAATTATTACAAATCTATGATAGTTTTTATCTTGTTTTATGGATTTATTAAGGACTAAAAACTATTTAAATAATTAATATTTAAAATCTAAAATGCTGAAAGAAATTAGAGAATTTATTTTTATCTCTTTAATCTCCCATAATTAAAAATATATTTCTTTTTATCGTTTTTATGTTTAACACTTATAGTAGAAAAATGTGAAGAATGAAGAAGCAAATAACTTATTATAATTATACAGTACATAATTTTACTTCTACTAAGAATTATGACTTTACTTTCGTTACATAGTTTCTCATGTAAACTACAAGGGGTGATCAAATGAAAAGGTACGAAACGACATAAAAATGAAACAGTTAAATATTTGCATATTCCGCCAAGGGAGAATGTAGCGAGACATCTCGGGATGCCATTGGAGACTCTGACTGGGATCGGATCATGCGGGGGTGCTCGCATGCGCAAGAGAGAGAGCAAAGGCTCTTATAAAAAGCGGCGTCCAAATGATGCGAGCACAGAATTACTCGAGCACAGAAAAAGCATTAACTCCGATGTGTACTGTGAGACACTCCGACGCCTACGCAGGTCCATCAAGAACAAAAGACCGGGGCTGCTCACGGAGGGTGTGGTTCTGCTCCATGATAACGCGCATCCACACGTCTCCAGAGTCACACAAATGGAACTGGACAAGTTCCAATGGGAGACGTTGGACCATCCGTCCTACAGTCCGGACATGTCACCCTGCGATTTCCATGTGTTTGGTCCACTGAAGAAACACCTGAAAGGAAAGCGCTTCAACTCGGACGACGTACTCAAGGACACTGTGAAGGACTGGGTCTCGTCACAGCCACAGGAATTCTGGGAACAAGGAATCCTGCGACTTGTTCATCAGTGGGATCGTTGTGCTCAGGCCTATGGTGTATATTTTGAATAAAGTCTATATTTGTACCCACCGTGTCGTTTCATACCTTTTCATTTGATCACCCCTTGTACATTCCATTGTTTTATTCACAGAATCAGTTAATTTATTTGAAGGTATTTTACTAAGTCAATCATAAACCTTCCATAGTTTTTTGTAATCCATTTACAGCTGTACGGTATGTTACTCATATTTTCTTTTTAATATGCGAACTTTTTGTAAAATAACGTGAAGTTCCAAATGATATTCTTTCTTTATACGAGTGTTGATTACTGAACTCCTACAATATGAAACTTTCTCGAATCATTTTGAATTCGTGTTTTGACTTTTAAGTCATTTCGGTAACTTCGAACTTTTCGAACAACAACACCCCTTGAGACTTGGGATCCTGTAGCCAAATGAAGTCCACGAGAAAGATGACAGGTTTTCGCAAAATGGCTGTATTAGACACTGTCCATCTTCATTGATAGTTTGGACTTGACCAGTCCTTCTTGCTACGGATTATTAAATTGTCTCTTGATTGATACATTGAAGTCTTCTGTATTCTACACTTGGCATTGTCTTTCAGTCAAATAATGATAGTAGATGAAGACCTCTTATTGAGATCAAGTGTTCCAAAAATCAGTCAATGTCTCACTCAAGTCCCCCGATAATCCTACTTAGTTCCATAATTCAAGCATTGCTATTTATTTATTTTATTATTTTCCTTTTGGATGTTACTTTTGTTGCAACATTTCAGCCTTTTCTTTGTTAAGGCTGTTTTCGCCATATGTACGAGAGCGTGAACTTTACACTTAGCACATTTTCGGACAGAAAAAATATGCCTCAATTTTTATAAAATTTTTGACGAAGTAACTCATGCATTTGTTCACAATATAGTGATTTCAAAATTTCAAAATGTTTTATAAATAATTATTTTTTTCTTTTAACATGTAAAGAGATAGCTCATTCAGTATTCCGGTGTAGGAGAAAAACTACGAAACACATTTTATAGAAGAAAAAGTTTAACAATTTGGATAAATAGGAGTACAAAGATAAAATAAGGGGTACTTCCCAGGATAGTGAAGCCAGAATATAATATTAATGATGGAGTACTTTTATATCTGAAATATTATTCCAGTTTTGTGTCCTATGATGATAATCGCTGAATGAAATACTGAAAATCCTCACAAAGGTATTCTACTAAATGTGAATTGGGCCCTATAAGAAGCCTTATGTAATTTAACAATTTAAATTTCACTCTTTGTTTGAAAGCAATAGATCTATCAACAAATTCATTGGATGTTTCGCCAATAGAACAGGATTTCGGCCGGGACGTCTTAAGACTTCTTGAGGCCTTGGACCTCTGTGCAAAAGTAGGCTCTATCTCGGTACGTTTTATTGGATTTGGTGTACATTCATGTAAAGTTCTTCAAAAGCAATCGTCATAAAATGAAGTTTTAATGGAAAATTTGTTTTCTACTTTTTAAGTTCACAGTCATCAATTATGTCTTCAAAATGAACTGTTTTCTTATAAATAATTTGTTATCAGATAGTTTATAGCAGTAGTCTTCTGTGTTCCACGAGTCAAAACAAAAATTCTAAAAGAAAGCTATAAATGTATATGCAGAAAAGATACACGTTCTCTATGGAGTGTGTATGACCAGAAGTATGCAAAGCTATGTTTGCCTGAGCGGATCCGAGGGAGAAAATAAAGAGGAATTTAATGGAATAAATTAGATTTTAACAATAGTATTAAAATTATACTATAAAGCACAGTCTCCCTGTTATGAGAAAATGCTTACAAGGAACTATTTTCAAAGAAAATCCTAACACACTCGTAGAATAACATTTCCCAGAGGAGAAAGCGAAACATGAATAGATAAAATAGAGGGCTTGCCACTGAATGAGAAAGAACAATTTATCAACATAACTGACATTAAAATCTAAATTTAACCAGGATCAGCTGCCAAATTTTTAGTTGCAAATTTACAGAACACTCAGAAGTTTCTCTCATGCAATTATAAACATTTTAATACGATTCTGAACAATGTTGTTGTTTCTTATCCAAGATGGTGTAGCTCTCAGCTACACACACATCATCTCCATAAAACCAAAAATCCAGAAATAAAATAGGATTTTCTAAAAACTCGTCATATGTAAAACTCAAACAATTCAGAATATGACTGGGAGAGGCTTGATCAGCCTCGCACCTATGACACTCTGGAAAGACTTTCCAGCTCTTTTGAAAAGTAAGAGGTATGATGTGGCCACTAAAAAAGAGCGATAGAGCCGTCTGCTGATCCCAAGGAATACTAAGTAGGTGACATTAACGAGGTCCCCCCCCCCAAAATACCAAGGGGGAGCAGGGGGAATTCTCCAAAATGCAATCAATTCTATCCTTTTAATAGAGGAAAGTTAAGCAAAAGTTAAATAAGCGTCACCCAGCAAGGTGTCAGCAGTGGCAGACTCAAACTATCGGCTATCTCTTTACCATTCAATAAAATATAATATGGGGCCCATTGAAAGTATATAGAGTGTCTAGACTTGTCCAGCGAGAAAGGTGCTGTATAGAAATACGGTTGTCAGTTAAAACCCAAATGTCCCTGAAGACAAGGTCAGAAGCAGTGTCAATAATTTGCAATCTCTTATAAATTGCAATAGGTTCAGACCTAAAAACAGAACAGTGGTTAATATTCCTAATCTTGATGCCAAATGTACTATCAAGTGTCTGATTGTGCACGACGCTTCCGTAAATACCACCGTCGCCCATGCTGCCATCAGTATAGATTTTTAATGCCGAACGAGGAATGCCATGAATTGTCTAAAGAGCAACCTGTTTAGTAAATTCTGGTATATCAGACCCTTTACACACCCTGGTCATTAGCTCAGTCTGAAATGAGTCGAATTTAAAATGGGAAAATGGCTTTAAGAAGTGAGGTTCAACATTACCAGAAAACTGCCAAAGAAAAAGGGCTATGTTACTTTAATCGCCTGTTATTGAGCCAAGAGTGGAGATAGGCAGAAGTTCCGTGATGGACATTGTAGCTAGATAACTTAATGTAATATTTTATACCAGGCTATAACTTTTTCTCATTGAAAGAGATGGTGTAAATCACTCTCATACAAAACAATATTATTAGGGCAGCTATTACGATAATCATAATTATTCTTGCGGAAATCAGTTGCACTCTTTCAAGTTTATTTAAGTTAGTTTTAGAAGCACAAAAATAAACTGGAGAGCCCTATTCCAAAATTGTCCTGACCAGTGAGATGTAGGTGGTTCTCAGAGCGTTAACGTATGCGCCTCCGTAACGCCCGGAAATATGTTTGAGGATGTTAAGTCTTTTTCTGCATATGACTACTTGAGCCTCTATATTTCTGTTACTCAATATCTCCTGGTCCAGAATGCAGCCCAGGTATTTGGCATTTTTTGTGTAATTTAATTCACTTCCATTCATAAAAACATTTGGCTTATAGTTATAGAGATGTCTGTTGTAAATTTTGACTTAGAGGTATTAAAAAATCATTTTTTGCTGTTTAGCAAAGGTACAGACCACAGAAAGTGTAGAATTTAATTAGTCTCTATTTGTTTACAGTCAGAATCTGAATACCAAATGATGATATCGGCAAAGAGACCAACATTTTTATACTTATCGATAACCTCTTCAAGAACAGAAATATATAAAGAGAACAATACAGGGCGGAGAACTAAACCCTGTGGAAAGCCATGTCTCAATCCAAAAGGATCAGACAACGCATTTTTATATTTTACTCTTATTGATCTATTTTGAAAAAAAAAATCTGAGATCCAAGGCAAAATTTTACCCCTAATACCATAAGCGTCATAAAGTTTTGTAATCAATTTTTGTCATCAGACACTGTCGAAAGCCCTCGACATGTCCAAAAGTACATCAGTGGTGTGATTAGTTGGTCTTAGATTTTGATAATTCCTGACATTCTTGCAGAAAAATAAAATCTGATCTATGGTGCTATGGCCTCGTCTAAATCCGCATTGCTCTTTAGAGAGCAAGCCCTCAGTTGACAAATAAAAGTTCAATCTGGCCAAAATAAGTCTCTACCTGAGCCTAAAAATTAAGGATGTCAATGCAATAGGCCGGTAGCTCTCTGCTGAGCTACTATCTTTACAAGGTGTTTCGACAGGGATGATAATAGATCTCTTACCATTCCCCGGTTAGACGACCCAATTTCCATGAAAAGTTAAATATCTCTAGTAATCTTTGTTTTCCCTTATCACCAAGATGTTTAACCATCTGTCCATGAATATTATCTGGTCATGGAGATTTTCTACAATCCATAGCATCTAGCTCACCTCTTGCATACTGAATTTATCATAAAAAATGCGATCTCAAAAAGAACTGCGGCAGTTATGTACCATTCTCTTGGCAATTTTCTTAATTTTTTGTCATTCTCGTCAAATGTTAAAATGCTAATGCTTTTTTTATAAGACTTGCCCAAGATGTTAGCAGCCTCTTTGCAATCCTGAGGAACTTGGCCTACAGAATCTAGGACAATATTACTGTCTTTCACTCGAGGTTGATCGTTACTGAAGGATTCGGCGAGTCGCCATAGTTTTGAATTAGGAGCTTTGGCATCAATGCTGATATACATAGTTTTCTAAGACTCTCTCTTCTGTGTAATAAATTGCTGTTTTATTTCTGCATTCAGTTTTCTAAGTTTGATGTTGTCATCCATGTTGTTTGAAGTAGCAAGTAACAAGTTTTTTTTTTACAAAATGCATCCAGAGAAGCATCTTTGTGAGTCGCACAAAAGGTCTTAAAACTTTTAATATTACCTCTAGGAATAGAAAGCCGAGCAGCGCGATTAATAGTGCGCTTAAAAAATCGCCCTTCCTGTTCCAGTTTATCGCCAAAAGCTTGGCTGTAAAATGTAGTTTGAGAAAGTTGATTATAAATTTCCCATTTTGCTTTTTTAAAATTCCAGAAATTTCTGCTGGGTTCCGAGTAATATTTGTGACATTTTATGTTAATCATGATTGGAAGCCAATGCTATTAAGAACAGTACATTTACAATACGGATACAACTCCGAACTAGCTAATGTGATATCCCAAGCCTCAACGGTTTCATAACTGAATAAGGTATGCGCATATATATATAAACTATCCATCATTAATAAAAATTAAAGACATATCATCGGCTGTGTGCTTCAAGCAGGTTTCTACCCTTTTGATTGTTTGAGAAGCAACCCCATGGCAGATGTTTAGCATTGAGATCTCCAAGAAAAATGGTGCTTTTCTTTGTCGTTCAAGAAAATTCACTTGAAGATGTACCTGATTAGGTAGATGATACATATTGAAGATATCAATTGAATTTTTCTTCCATACAACAGAAATGCCTTGAAGCTCAAGGTTACTGTTCTGCACTAGAAAGACGATCTTTTTAAAGCTTAAATTTCTGATGAGGAGGACCAGGCCACCTCTTCTTCCACTGGATCTATCGATGCGATATACTGCGTAGTTATGTACTTTAAGAAAAGATTGTTCCTTAAACTTTTTTCCTGCAGGTCTATGATCTGTACACCATGCTTATCCTCCAGATCTAATATCCGGTCCAGTTTAACTCTCATGGCCGGAGTAGAATTACCATTCACATTGCAATGTATAATTTTAAGAGATTTACCATTGCAGTTAGGAGAAGGAGACTGTAATCCACTTGTCGTATGAAGCCCTCTACCTAAACCTGGCATGCGCTCCTGATTTACCTGCGTGACGGGCAATACAGTATTAATTGTTTAATCTGGATTTGGTTTTATAGTAATGTGAAATAAGCAATTCATCCAAGGACCTAGGGCAACAAAGGGAGAAGACTGACTTAGCCCCTAGTGCCCGCTAACTTTAGCTGGATATAAGGGAATGACCTTCACATCTTGAGTGACTTTACCAGGAGTATATACTCCCAATGTACATCGCCCATTTTCGTCCAGGTACACCCTCTCGCCACTTTGAGGCAGCTAGCAGGTTTTGAGAGGGTCTGAACAATGTAATCAATTATATAATATTTCTCAACGTATGCGGCAACAAAACAAAATATAGAACCAATAAATGCAGGATATGCAATGAGACTGCAGATATCTTGAATAAAAGATTTGATAGTAAAGATTCGCGTAGAAAAAAATGCAAGCACATATCTCAGGTATCAAATGTATTGCAAAAGAAGATGACTCTCGGAGCATAATTTAATGCTATTAATGATTGAATTAAATTAATATTGCGTTGAATAATTTTAATAAGCAACTCACAGGATTCTAATGGTCTTTACTTGAAGTCATGTAACATACTACTTAAAATATTATTTAAGATACATTCTTCTAAAAGGTCAAAAACCTCACAACACCATCAAGATGTCATGTACAGTATTAAAATCAGAAGCTTACTAATCCTTAAAGCAATATTCGTGAAAGATTATAGTTTATTGAAAAATATTGCAAAAAATCTCCTGCGTGGAAGTTTAAATTTGTCAGCTACATTTTAGCCATAGCAGACAATCAGAGCTATGCATTCAATTTTATCTGTTTTATATCCATGCAGGACGCTTCAGACAATAAATAATATGTAAAAGCAAGTTCTTACAGTACATCATATGTTATAAAATGTTTGGTGAATTCTCAAAAAGAAAAATCAGAAACAGCTTTTTATACTATTACATTTACATTCAAATTTTTAATAGATTATAGTGCTATTGTGTGCAATCAAAGATTTTCATTATAGTTATATGAAATGAAAAGCAATAGAGTAGTTCCTAGTGCCAAAACAAACAAACATGAGAACCCTATCTTGGTTAGGTTTTATCAAGAAAAATTATATGAATATTTTAAATATACAAAGCTTTTTTAACATTAGCTTTTTATTGTGTTCTGCAAAATATAAGAAAACGAAGCTACATGTATGTCTAGGAGTATTCTTGTGTGAGCTTTTGAGATCACCCAGGTTCGATTTGACACCACGACAGACCTCTTCCAGAACAGCTTGCGAAGAGTTTAGAACTGCCAGAACGGAAGACGAGAAGTAACGAAATATATAGTAAAAAACTAAACAAACAAGGTTTTAAACAGTAACACATACATTAGAAAATAAAACATAATAGACGAGAAATAAAAGGTTTATTATATGAAGGTTGGACTTACCTACATACAACAAATTAACAATTATGTTTATAAACTTTTCCTGGTTTTAGTTTTCGCAAAAGTATCAATAATTTCAGTTAAATTCATGCCTAATGCGACTTTGTTTTCAATTGCTACTAACGATAAACGTCGGAGTCGAGCTTGGTCTACACTGCTTCTTAAATAATTTTTTTAATTATTTTGAATGTTCTAAATGATCGTTCAGCTGCTGTAGATGTGACAGGAAATGTATAAATAATAAAGTTATTTACTGCAACTTCTATTAGATCGTATTCTAGCTTTCCATATGTCTTCATTAGGTGAATAGTTCATGTCTGCATTATTTTAGGGAGGACTAAGTGGTGTAAATATTAGAAATTGAAAAGTCTGGGCTTATTATATGAGAATACTTATTTTGGCAATCGTCATACTCTAGTAACAAAATTGATTCATCTACATCTAGCAGAAATGTTTTTTCTGAGAAAAGTGAATATTTGAGAGACCACATTCATATCAGTAAAACTTGTACTTAATTGAGTTAATATTGTGTCTAGTACTTTATTAAAAATTGTTATCTTGAATATTTCTTCTCAGTTTCGATATCGGAGATCAGAAGCTAATTCAGGAAAATGTTTTTTATATAATGTTCATTTGCCTTTTTTTCTTCTTTAAAACAGGGAACTATACCATATTTTCTTGCAGTTTCACTGGCTTCGCACTTGAATGATTTGATGTCATTTCGATAAATTTTCCACTTCGCTTTTGTCTTAGGTACATCTCTAGTTGTCTCGTCCAAATCATTAGCACACTTTTGTAAAATTTTCGATGCATGTGAGAGAATTCTCAAAGCAACACGAAAACAAGTTTAGCATTTCTACAAAAACGAAGTTTAATTCCAGATATCACATGACCTTACTGAGTCAATTAATCGGATTTAGTTGTTAAAGAGTGATATCCGATTCATGCCATTGAACTTTGACAGAAGAATCCTACACTTAATGCTGTTTCCGAAAAAAGTGTTACAAATCATGCAACATTGTAAAAAAAATCTGTACTTTCATACAAGTGAGCTAACTACATCATTTATAACCAAATTATGAGTGAGCAATGTACATACTCCGCGTTTCGAATAACACAGCCAAAAGCGATTAATTAATCGATATTTAGAACATGAAAAAGTAGTATGATTTTGAAAAACACCTGTTGTTCTGGTAGATATCTTTCGGAAAAGGCCCTGAAGGTTGTAGAGCAGTGATTCCCAAATTGGTCTATATAGACCCCCAGGGGACTAAGACAGCATGCAGTGGGTGCACGTCAGCGAAAAATAATTTGGGGGTCCTGAGGTGTAAATGGAGTCTATGATACTGACTCTCATTATATCAGATCATGGCTTTAATTTTAAAAGAAAATTTAATCAAGTGGAAACCAAATTTCTCTGTTTAACAGATGTATTTACTAAACTGGATGAAGTTATTTTGATGTTGCAAGACCATCATTTCGGTGTTTTGCCATAATTAAGCTAAGGAGTATAACATTGGACGTCCCAATTTTTTTCTTAGTTTCTCAATTTGTCACACACAACCTGCCAGGAAAAGAACATTTTAATCTACATTCAACATTTAAATGCAATTTATTCAGATTTTGAAACTAGGTTTGTGAGATTGCTTTTACTATATATATATATATATATATATATAATCAAAATTTCTCTAGAAAGAGATATGAATTAACATGATTAATACTTAAAAGAATAGCAATTGCTAGATAACAAGACAACATAATTTAAAAGGAGATATGAAAAATTGAAATAAA
>BMAO01017242.1:0-61287 GCA_019973975.1 Trichonephila clavata
TATGTATGTATGTATGTATGTAACTTAAGTCGTCGTTTATTATAAATCATCAAAGAAAGAAACGGAAAAAAATGGGAAATAAAGTCCACAGGATATATGAAATATATTTATGCTATGCGTATTAAAGTGTTTAAGATTTGCAAGTGTCTTATAAAGGAGAAAAAATGTCTTATAAAGGAAAAATTTACTGCATTATAAATGCCAAGTGGCTGAGTGGTAGTGCATCAAATACCGGGCTGTGTAAGTTTGTGACTCAGCCTTTCATCCCTTCAGTGGGTCGATAAATGATTACCAAGTTTGCTTGGGGATTGAAACCTGGGGGTTTCGAATCAGACTGACCACTTGACCGAAACACATGCACATGCACCCCAGCGTCTAAGGTCACGTAAGCTGAGATAAGGACAGTAGGCCTTGGCCCTCATGGGCTGTTGCGCCACTGAGTTCAGTTCAGTACATCATAAATATGTATCTGAAAATTGAAGGCGCGCGTTTGCATTATGGACAATTGTATGTGGCTCTGTCAAGGTACAGAAGCAAAGACGAAATAAAAAGAAAAGGTGATTAGTAACTTTGTTTCTGAAGAGGCACTAAATCGAAGTACCAATTAAAAAGCGGAGATTAAGACTTGGAATTTAGTTTTTTTCTTTCTGTTTACAATAAATTGAGAAAAAATAAATAAATGTACATAGCACACGTGAATTACAGTTTTACAATTTGGGAAATGAGTATGAACAGTTGTATAATGTGTACAACGGGGTTTGGTCCACCTTTAGTACAGAACAGTCCCCTTCCTCCCCTAGTATAGAATAAAAAAATATTATAAAATCCAAGGAATCCTATCGATTTAAAAATACGAAAGTGTCCTTAATTTATCATACCATAACTTTTACATCAAAATAGAGACTACAAATAAGAAATCTTAAACAAAATAATTTCCAAAAAATTCTACAATATTTTTTAAATTGTTTTTTCAAATGCTAAAAAAAAATACAATGACAATTTTTTGATATTACATTGATCGGAAAATTGTTCTACAATTACCAACGGAAGAAGTCGGTTGAACAGAAAAACAGGTCTCTGGAGAGCTTATAACACTTGAAAACCAAAACATCCTACTTAAATTACAATTCATCCTTGGCCAGACATAAACGAATTCATCCCATAAATATCCCAAAATCATAAAAATTGTCTCATTTTAACTAAACGGTTCATGACATCACGCCTCGTGGCACACGTGTGAATATTTTAATTCCCACGTAAGCTGGCCATAAACATGAACTTAACTCCGACGATCTCTGCATGGTTTCCTCTCGCTCTCATTACGTCAGAATAACAAGCTTTACGCACATTCATAGGGAAAAAATCAAAATCAAAAACAAAAACAAAAAAACATTTAACCACGACTTTTAGGAAAATGTCCTAGAGCTTGAACATTTTACGCTTCGTTGATTTAGCGTAACTGAGATAATCTGGACGAAATTATTCGTCGGGATGGACCAACGAGTACTTAACCGAATTTACTTCGTTATCTCTGATGTTCTCTCTTCTCGAAGATTAAATAAAATGACTACGCAATGTTCGCGAAAAAGATTATGGACGAGCACACACACGCACACTTGAGGGCAATCACTTCGCCAATCGTGTTTTCACGAGTTCTTATTGTGGAAAGTGACAGATGAAAAGTGAGATATCAAAGTTTGTACGACAATGTAGACAAAAATCAATGATGTTTTTTCCCTCAGTAGAAAGGGATTCGATTTTATTCGCGTGAGGATTTCTTTTTAACATTTAAGCGTAAATTATATATTTAATGTGGAATTTTGTAAATAAAAATGTTGAGAGAATATTTCTAATAGAAAAAGATTTTCGTAACGCAAAAGATTATTACGCAAGTCAAAGAGGAAAAAACATAGCAAATTTGCTGTTAATGAATTTTTGATGGTTAAAAATAAAAGAATATATTCTAAATAGAATATTGTTTTAGAATATTTAAAATATTCCTGATGGAGTAACTAAAATACTTCATAACACAAAATATTACTACCTAACTCAGGAACAGAAAATAATGTGTATTTGACTTTAATAACAATATATTTTAGATATTTTCATTTAATTTAATATACTTAACAAATTAATTTTCTTACCAAATAAGGACTGAGTTTTCAAGTAATTTAAAATGTGAATCACGCGGAAGCTAGATTCGAATTTATTCAAGCAGCAAGAGTGTGTCTACACTTCTAAAAAATATACTTAAACATTATTTTGGTTTACTTTTTATCCCACTGATTACTGCAATATGAATGAATATACATCTTATCCCACAAAGAAAAATGAAGCTAGTTTTTCTCACATTTTTTAGAAGATTAGAAATGTTTTGATAATTCGTTCATTTAAATTGATAATTAAAAATAATTTTTAAACACTAATATAACAAGAGTTGAGGTGATTAAGTGTTGCCACACAACAAAAAACGGTAAAAAAATTAATTACTAAAAATAATTAGCATTTATTAATAAAATTAATTACAAATATTTTATTAAAGTTAAAGTTTATGTACTATATACATAGGATTATAAGCAATCGAAAAAAAACCAAGGGCTCTGGGGGAGGTCAGGACCCGAGGATTCCCCCACTTGTATGCGCCACTGATATATATATATATACAGTATAATAAAATAAAACTCAATGTAGAGAAAGTATTGAAAAAATAACCATATGTTGTAACATCATTTATTACAGCGATAGTTATAAGCATTTTGCTAGAGTAAATAATGTACAATATCTAATTGTTCTAACATTAATTGGCGCAACATAGCCTAAAGTAATGCCTGAAATTACAATGTAATAAAATAAAACAGTAAGTGAGAAAGTTGTACTACCTACAAGGCTAAAAAAGAAAGAAATTGGATTCCAAAAAACATAACAATTGAAGATACCAAAAGAGTCCCTGGATTAAAATGGAGACCCATCATGACCTCTAAAGCTATTGCTGAATTATGTGTGTGTGTGTGTGCTTTTATTGCAGTCTAAGGCAATTCCTAATTTTGTAACGAAAAAATTTTTTAATGAGAGAGAGAGAGAACATGCATTTCATTAAGATAGTATTCTTTATACTTCCAATATCGCTCACATTTTCTAATTTACACATTACTCGTTTTATCATACAAACACCAAATATTGTAGCTTTCTTTAAAAAAAAGAAGAAAGAAAAAAAAAGGTTCCCTTGTCTACAACCATGACGAAAATTTATGAGCCGTATCACTTTTAATGTTTCAAATAACGACCAGGTTCGCATATGTACGGATATCTTGCGATCATTGGCATTTCGTAATTACCCAACATAACTCTATGTCTATATTGAACTGTTATACCACTTGAATGAAAATCGACATGCTAAAAATACATACTAAAAGTATAGTTTTGATTAAATGTGAGGTTTTTTTGGACTTAAAACACTATGAAAACAACTAAAGCCCAAATCTGAGAAAGAAGTCGAATCAGATTACAAGACTAAATCTATTATTATTACGAAAGATGAAAATTATTATATTACTTATAAGGCTGTTTTCGCCACACTGACGAAGCGTGAACTTTCAAACTGGAAAAATGCCTCAATTTTTATACAAATTTTTGAAATTGTCTAACTCATGCATTTGTTTATAATATAACGTTTTTAAAATTTCAAAATATTTCATAAATAATCAGTTTTTTCCTTTAACATGAAAAGGGATAGCGCATTTAGCATTATGATATAGAAGAAATAATACGAAGCACATTTCTTAAAAGGAAAAATGTGTCAACTTGGATAAAAATGAGTAGTACGATAAAATAACTGATTCTCTACAGGATAGCGGAACCAGAATATAATATTAATGTTTGAGTCATTTTATATCTCAAAAAATATTCAGAATTTGGGTCCTATACTTTAACATTAGCCGAAGACAACCTTAAAATTATCAACGTAATCATTTTAAGAAAAGTTTTGTAAGCAGAATACTTTACTCCACTTTTTCTGTACATTTTATACATTATTAAACTGTACTATATTTTAATGCTTTATAATACTTTAACTATACTTTATATATATATTACTATACACTTTTCTTATAGTGTCTTTCAAAAAAATATTTAAATTGGTGAAAAATGTTAGTATTACTTGGAACTTTATCTTCATCTATAATCATCACTGTTCCTGATGTATAAACATCAGAAACAATTTATTTAAAAATTAACGTCAATATTAGCTCAAAAACGTTACAATTTAATTTATTTTTAAGCTAATATTCCCTAAAATAATAAATGGCTGTCTTTAGTTTTATTAATTTCGATTTCATGTGGAATGCGTTACGTCGAATAATATTAAAATTTCTGAAAAATGCCAATTAATGTCTATAAAATAATTTTTTATTAATTTAATATCCTTACAGAAATCATGAACTTATTGAGACATGCCTAAGATTTTAAACCAAATGATTAATTAAAAACTTTTGAAAAAAGAAATCCAGAACTACTGTTTATATATTTTTTTAAAAAATGCAATCAAAAGACAAATACATCGAGTCAGTAAATAACACACAAAATAAATAAAATGTTATGGATATTTTTACACACATTATTTGAATTAAATTTACCCTTTCAAAATTGATAAGACGTTGATTTTAAAAATACTGAATTCGTAAAAATAAAATTTTCATAATAGGAAATGAATCGTAATATTTATGGTGAAATGTAAAAATCACAAAAAAAAAAGTTTGTGATGCTATTATTCTCATTCTAAATGAAATGGATCTCCAAGATACAACTTACTGAATTTTCAACATTTTAAAGAAAAAGAACAAGCATCTCTAAAAACATCTCTGTTATTTTATAAGTAGCAGGGATACCTCTTTAAAATGTCAACACTTGATGTCTTGAGCAAATGTTGGAAAATTTTCACGAGCAACAGTAGAATACAATGAAGTAAAAACACTACTACAAAAATTAAAAATAACTTTGCTAATATTGAGATTAAAAATATGTAATACCCATCAATTTTCAAACTTTAAAAACTTATTTTATCATTAAATAGTAAAATTCTAATTGAAACTTTACATATTTGAATTCTGAATATAACTTCCATGTATTGCTTGTTATAGTATGGATTTAAATGTTGATTTTAAACTAGCCGAAAAGCCTCAGAATTTTTACAGATTTATTTTGAATACTATGGCAGCATTGAACGAAATTCAAACTGTTAGATTTCTACGTGAATGCATTTAACCCCTTAATTGGCTTGCCCGTACACCATACGGGCTACCAAAAGCTAGCCACAGCCGGTTTACCTGTACGCTGTACGTGCACTGATATTTTCTTCTATCTCTCTGATATTTTCTTCTACATTTTTAATTTTAACAGAGAGACTATTAAAGCTAGTGTGTTTTTAAGAGATGTAGTTTGTCCATGGTACTGAAATACTTCTCATCCGGGATTTTCTTTGTGGTGAAAGAGGGAATTTTTCATTGAAGGCAGAAATTTAGATTCTTGAAAATATTCGATAAAGAACAAGGATTGGCGAGACACTGTGCAATCCAAAAAAGCAGCTATTATCTCTGTCCCCCATTGTAGTGTAAAACTTAGTATTAACCATGTTTCAAATTATGTGTGCACACACACACAAAATTCCAACCGTTAGAAAAAGAGATAAGTTTGAGAAATTCTTGTAAGATATATGAAACCATTCTTCACATAGCATGCATAGTGTACTTAAAAAAAGCAAACATTTAGGGATTTTTGTGTTCCCCAGTTATAAAATTAAAAAAAATAATGCAAAAACTTTAAAATTTAAGATTAAAAAAATTCTTTAATTATTGTATTCTGTTAAGTATTATGCTTAGTTATATGCTATGAAAAATGTGTCTCTTTTTTGGAACATTTTGGGCAAAAAATTGAAACGTATCGGGGGTTAAGCATTTTAACGATTACACAAACATGTCCCATAAAATCCATGTTGAATTCTTTAAAAAAAAAAAGATGAAAAAACTTTACTTATTTTACGATTTTAAAGAACAATTGTAGCAGATTGAACCTTGGAATAAATCAAAAAAAGTAAGCGGAGTAACACTGCTAAACTCATTCTGACAAAATAATTCCATTTCAGCAGGTTTTATATTCATCGGAGTTTGAAATCAGCCAGCTGCGATGTCGGTTTCAGCACTCTCTAAAAGATTTAACTGGTCAGCTTTCATTCTAAACAATGGTCTGCTTCGGCAAGTTCAAAGTCTAACTATAAATATAACAAAAGAATTTTAAAATTCGTCTTTTCAAAATAGCTCTTCCGTCGGTTTTTTTTTTTTTTTTTTTTTCGTTTTGTTATACGTGAGATGACTTTTTTCTCCAAACACATAAGCAATTCCTTTTATTTTTATTTAATTCTGTCTCTTACATACACTAGTTTTTTAAAATCGTTAATAATAAAAATAAAAGAAGTCATTTCCTGACACTTATTTAATTCCTTTTTTCTTCGAGCGCTTTCTCCTTTTCTTCTCTTTTTGATAACATTTTTGAAATATTAACTTTTAAAAACTTCAAGAAATAATTGCAAATAATAAGTTATAGAAAAACTGATAGACAGGGTGCATTAATGATGTTATTAATAGTGCAGTGATGGAAAGAAGTTATAAAAAGGATCTTAAATTCATCGCATATCAAAATTTATATTTCTAAAGGGAAAAAAAATCACTGTAATGAAATTTAATTTAAAATCTTGAACTTAAGCTTGTTATTATACAGGTATAATATTTTTTAGAGTATGATAATTTACATAAAAACACCAACAAGCATATATATCCCCCTTCTCATGCACTACATCAATCATGATTCAATTCTTACGTCATGTCAGAAATTTAGCCAATAACTATAAAACACGATGCAGTTGTAATGTTACATGGCACCTAAATATAAGTCTTAAAATCCCTTCTAGTTTTAAATCTTTTTTTTTTTTTTGGTTTAGAATTTTCTATAATCATTACTTTTAAAAGATTTACATTATGTGAAAATTGGAAAAATATTAAACAAAATAATCGATTATCTCTTTTTTATAACTACAAGACTAAATTCAGAATAAAGTCAATTTCCAAAAGAATTTTTGCATTAACATTTATAAAACCAATGTATTTTATTAGCTTAAGGAATAGAAAATTGTTATTTTCTTTAATATATTTATATTTCACTTCAAACATTGATCCTATAAATTTAGGTACATTTCAAATTTTTCTCAAAGTATTTTGTGAAGAAATAGACTCAACAATTGAATAAAGAAAATATCTACAATTTCTTTATACAGATCATAGTTAATTAAAAGCTATAACTGGATAACATAAGATACTTTTTTTTCAAGGGACAAGACATTTTCATTTATTAAGCACTCATGAAAACTATACATTTTCAATATAATGTTAATTTTTTTCGGATAGGATATCAAATCTTTTAGAATTTATATTATCGATTTAATATAATTCCAGATATTTTACTAAATAATTTTTAGATATAACACACAATGAGATAATTAATCGTTATTCAGAAAAACTATTAATCAGGAAATGAGCAAGTTATTTAATGATACTTAAATAATTAAAAAGTACCATATTTCTAGATAAATGTAACATTACTCCTTTTAGTGCAAGAAATGAATTTATTGAAAACACTTTCAATAAATTTTGTTTGGAAGTGTCTGCCTAAGACTGAAAAAAAAATTCCCAATAGTCTCTTCTTTTTTTAAGCAAAAACTCATACACGGCTCACAAAAAATTCACTTTTTTACTGTAAATAAGTTACGTTAAAGCTAAAAATTCTTCATTGAAATCGCGATTCTAATTACATTTTCATTACACACCTAAATTAAGATAGCATTGATTAACATTTAAAATAATTATAATACATAAAATGATCAAGGTTCTGGGGCTCCTACTCATCAAATAATATTCATTACAAATATTCTTGGCTGAATTCTAAAATTACTATTAGTTATTTGTAGCCGATATGTTCCATTGAATACGATCAATATAATGTTAATAATTTTGTTTATTTGCTTTGCATTATAACATGCAAAACAGGATAAAAAAACATCCATTTAGTTTTAAACTTTTGTAAACTACTTTTTATTTCAAATTTCAATACCTCATTTGTTGTCAGCTCAAGCTGCGTTTTAGAATTTGGAAATTCTTTTATCAATGTTTGAAAGGAATCTAAAATGATATTGATGATGCTCTTGAAAATACTTAAAATCGTTGAAGGATAAATGCTATTTTTAACTACTCACATGTGACTGTCACGTTTTGAGACATTTAATTACTTTTATTCGTACTGTATGCATTTTATTGTTCTAAGAAATATCACGCAGTGACTGGGGTAACATATTGTGTATTACCTAATTTATAGTCGGAAAAGTTAGTTCCTTACAATAATGTGTAGGTTCCTCAATTTAACAATCTGTAGTGACGTATTTTAACCAAGCAAGAATCTTTCCAACATTAATTGTCTCAAAAAAGAAGTTTTTAATATTTAAAAAATAACCTGCATTCCCATGTCTTTTTTCATCTTCTGTTAAAAACTTAATTTAAAGTCTTTTTTTTTAATGCATTTTTTCTTGAGGGAAGAAAAGTCAGAATTCGTCTCCTTTTTTTAATAGATTAGCTTTTCGTTTCGATCTGTTTACGTTTTCTACATATCCTAAATCAGTGGTCTTCAAACATTTTTCAAATTACAGAACCCTTATAGCTTGTAGGTGTTCTCGTGGAACCCCTAGAACTTGTAAGTGTTCTCGTAGAACCTCTAGAACTTGTAGGTGTTCTCGTGGAACCCTTTGAAATAGAAAATGTTTTCATAGAGCCCAGATCCACATATATATTAAGAAGAATGGTTATAGGTATTTCACGCAAAGGCAATTAAAAAAAGCATTCATTTATTATTAAAAATTCGAATCTAATTTTTCAAAATAATTTGTTCATTAATAATATTAATTTGTAATCCAAGTGTCGCCTATCCATGCATTGCATTTAGTGATTGGGATAAGTGCTTGCTTCTTTTCACACAAACTGTCGAAATTGAAGTCTATTGAGATTAAATGCAATCACATTTCACATTCTGAGTTTAATTTGTTTTTATACTTTGTTTTTGAGCCACTCACATTGAAAAATATATTTTCCTTTAACACAATATTCTGGATGGCATTAAAATATTTATAGCTGTGCAAGAAATACTGTGTATTTTGCATGAATATGCAACATAAAATTTAAGAGCTTTTCTTGAATAAATTTAGAATTTAACTTCGAATCTTTAGATATTATGATAAATTGTTTCATCTCCTTCCTTATAGGTGTTTTTTCCAAAAATGTAAAAAGGTGCACTTTCCATTAGGAAACTATTTAGTTTTGCAAAAAATTGTGCTAACTAATGAGTATAAAATTATCTCGTGGAACCCAAATATTAAACAATAGAATATTTATAATCTAGCAAGAAGTACATATACCACGATAAAAAAAAAACGTTTTAATATTCTTTTATTATATTATAATACAAGTTTAAAAAGTGTTCCAAAATAAAGTTATATATAAATAAAATGTTCAGCTTTAATGAATAGGATAAGCTTTAGATACTAGTAATTATAAAAACTTCATAGAGAACGTGAATCCATTTTGCATACATAATTTTAAGATTCTTTTTTATTTTCTCGTTAACCCCTAGGCATGCCTTGTGGAGCCCCAGGGTTCCGTACAACACGGTTTGAAGACCACTGTTTTAGATGGTTAGATGCAATTGCATTTGTAAGCCTCAAGTAAGAAGATATTATTTAGATATTTTGATAAAATTAATGCAAAGTTGATAATTTTCTAGAAACAAGTAAAAATTACCTTATAAAAATGCAGTTATTAATATTTTTTTACGTGCGTGTTTCTAAGTTCCTTGCATTATGAGAATGAAGATGAGAAGCACATTCCGAAAATAAATTGCTTTTATTACAACTGAACATAACAGTAAAGAGTACGACGATGAAAAAAATATCCAAAAGCATCCAATTTCCTAAAATTTCAATCAAATTCATAAATTAAAAATGTTCAAATTTCTGAGAAATACCTCTGCGGTGTCGAACAATTTTCATCCTTTATATATATAATCAAAATTTCTCTACAAGAGAGAGATGAATGAACATGATTAAAACTGAAAAGAATTGAAATTGCAAGATAACCAGACAACAAATTTAAAAGGAAATATGAAAAATTAAAATAATAGAGTTAAATATGAAAAAATATAAAATAATGGATGTTACAGTATTATCAACATTGCTGACTTAGGACAGCTTATATATAAACAATTTTTATATAAAAGTGGGGTTGAACATGTTTTGTGGTCAGCCAACCTTCCCTCTTTCTGTTAATAATACTGAGCAAAAAACCTATTGAAAATAATGGATAGAAAATCTAAATCCATTATGAGAAAAAGGTAATTTACCTAAAAATTGCATACAGAAATGCAGAGCCCGCGCTAAATCTGAGTACAATAAACAAGTTATTGCCAGATTCTGGACCCAAATACATATTCAAAGCAAAGCAATGGCTGTAAAGTAGCACTTAGGAAAAGTATATATATATATATATATATATATATATATATATGTTATTAAACCTAAGGTAACTAGTCAAGATAGTAAAAAGTGTATATCAACCACAGTAATACTATAGCAAACTCCTGGCCTTACGAATCAAGATTGCAGGTTTAAACAAAGTTCTGCGGCTAGCCAACATTCACTTGTATTTGCCAAAACTCTGGGTCATAGGGAAAGTAAGGAATATCAAGAGGAGTTTAACTATTACTAATGAAACCACAATAAATTTATTTTATACGATAAAATTATAGCCTATAATAATTGCTAGTATGTGTTAAAATCAATGCAAAAGAAAACTTACTACGTGAGTCAATATATATATATATATATATATATATATATATATTGTTTTATTTATTTATTCTCCCCCCACCACCACCAAATTTTATTTATAGCTCGCTAGTTATAGTTTTTTTTTTTTAATGATTTTCTCACGTGTTTTCCAAAAAAGAGCTACAATAGCAATATATATATATATAATTATATATATATTAAATAATTTATATTAATGAATACCTTATTTTAGTTTTGAAATTAATACGCATTATTTATTTACTTTAATAATGCATTAGCTGCTTTTTTAATGATTAAAGAAAGTTTTTAATCGCGTATATTTTTAAGTTAGAAAAGTTCTTAATAAAAACGATTGTCAATATTGTAGTTTATTTCAATTAAAGCAACTAAAATAATAAATTAGTCTAAAATGTGGGTATCCATTTAGTAAAATGTTTGGAAACTTATGTAAAAACCTATTTAAAAAAATCTTAATACTTTTATCTGATTTTTTTCAGTAATGTAATATTTTAAAATGTACGTTATAATCAGAATGTAAGATTAATACCTTTAAAGAATAAAAATTAATTTTTTCCTGCCTTAATTTCATTTTGGAATTCGGTGGAAAAAAATTAAACTAAATAGTTAAATTGCAAAATAAATAATAGCTGTAAACATAAAATGAAATATACATCGCCTTTCGTATTTAATATTCACAAATACATTTATTTAAAACAAATTTAGTTTTTTGTTAAAAATTATGAGCAAAATTGGCTTTTTTTTTAAATGTGAAGTATCAACATAAGGTTCCCCCAAGGGTGATCTCCCTTCAAAATTAGGGTGGAACGGAGCCAAATCGTACTGTCACCTGTATGGTGCTCAAAGCTACGGCTAACGACAGACGTAAAAATCCAGCCTATTCCTGCGAAGAATTTCGTGGGCCTTGATCTGATGTTACTGTCGAACGAGTGGCATAAGTAACAACAGCAGCAACATAAGAGATTTAAAGGTTTTTCCTTTCTTCTTTTTTTTAATGTAATTATCCTCATAACATTTCACATTTTCAAAAGCAATAAAAATTCTTGTGAATGTTAAAACAAATTTCTTATTTTCATAAGCAATTAAAATTTTTATGAATGTAAAAACAAAGTTATTCAAAACGAAAAAAAAAAAATTTGCAAAATAATAATTATAACAATTAGGAAATGAAAAAGTTTTAAGAAATAAAACTGCGCATTCATTTTTATCTTACACACGACGAGTAAATAAGCAAAGGAAAATAAGCTCTGAAACATTTCCCAGTCTCATTTAAAATAAAATAAAAAAATACATAGAAATGAGTAAAAAAATAATAATAAATTTAAAGAGTTTTCTAGGAACGCGCACTCTAGCAAAACATATTACGCCGCAAACCGTGGCAAAATTCGCACTCTTCGCGGTGGTTTCGTGATTATCTGCCTTACGAAAAAAATCCGCAAATAAAATAAGAAGGAAAAGACGGGAAAACGTATTTGCTTAATATATCCGTTTGTCAAAAGAGACGAGTCGAACAATGCCCTAGTACACGCCATTTGTCAATCAAAAGTAGTGCCAAAAACGGAATAGTTGATTACTCTTGTCTACCTGAATATGTTAGAAAGGGGAAAAAACTTCAAAGGCTGAATGAAGTAAGCGTTCTGCCTTCAATTGAAGCTTGGTAATTACGGTATTATAGTATAACCCACTTCACTTGATCATCATTTGCTCTTCAACTTAGAAGATTAAAAGAGAGTAAAAAGGCTCAATTTCCGCATTTTTTAAAAAGAATAATACTGCTGCATTTGTGGGATTAAAATATAAATAAACAAATAAAATAGACATTTTTTTTAACGTTTTGCACAAAGTATTTAGAAAAGGAATTGAATACCTTAAACCCTTGACAACAGAAAATAAATTAGGAAAATTATTAGTGATGTCTACTAATGGAATTTAGTGAGAAGTTATTTAAATAGGTGCAAAACAAGAAGAATAGTTCATTAAAAAATAATTAATTTGTGATAAAATACTGCAGTCCCAGAAATATTGAATTGTCAACTAAAAAAAAAAAAAATTCTTCAAATTCAAAAATTAGAAAATAAAATCTCCTTACAGATATTTGATGTCAATAAATCAAATATTTTCAAAACAATTATAAAATAAATACGTAGTTTATTTGCATTAAAATTATAAATGTTTCCAAAATTTAATTTTTAAAGTAATCTCTTCATTTGCTTCCTTTTGTATAAGTGCTTTTTTTTTTGCGTCTTATTGTTTCTTATAAATTTTAGAGCTAAAATATATTTTATTTCACTGAGGGGAAAAAAACGAATAAAAAAATGAAAGCAATATTTGAAAACTGTAAACACTATAAGAGCTGGAAATGGAGAATTTAAAAAACAAACAATATGTGGTATAGTTTTTTTAAAGTGTATTTACGTTTTAAAAAAAAAATCTATACATTTCAAAATTCAATAAATCTTATTCTACTAGGACAGTTTTACTATAAAATGACAAAAATCTTCTTTTAAGATTAAAATGTAAAATTTCAGGTAGAATAACAAAAGTGTCAAAATTTAAATTTTATTTTATAAAGCATAGATAAAATACATTATGAAAAATATTAAATATAAAAAACATCAGTCAAACAATTTTACTGAGTTGAATAACTTACGAAAAATGCCTCAATAAAATTTGCTTTTCACATGTTAGACATCACAGAATTCATTTCTTTCAAAAAGATTTTAAGTTATCGAAAAAGTTTTATGATTGACAACTTGAAAATTACTGTAAAGCGTACTTAACTGAGTATTGTAATAAAGCCTATTATACTATTCAGTACATAACTTCTCCTTCAGTATTATTAAAACATATTATTTCTCCTCAGCAAAAATGTTTGTTGAAAAAAAAGGTTTAACCATTTGTGTGATCAGTACATGTTCAAAATATATAAATAAACTGATAAAATGTGCTCTTGTTTCCAAGGATGATACAGTGAAACTCCAGCAAAAAGCAAATTGCAAAATTAAAAGCATATCACTTTCATAATTAAGTTCAATTTTTTTTAAAAAATCACTTATTTTACATATAAACTGCAATTAGAATTTTAAAAGCAAGCAAATTTTAGTTCTTGAAAAAGTATGTGATACAAACAATTGATAATTTAGTGTTTTTTTTTTTTCTTTTTCTTATTACTAAATTGACAAATATATTAAAACATTTATGTTAACGAAATCGAAATAACACGGATTCAGCTATAAAAACTAGGACAGCCTTGCTCTATTGTAATACCAGGATGGAAACATTTAGCTGACGGGAAAAGCCATATCAACCAATTTAAATGTCGTTACATATTTGAAAATTATAGTCCCTACTTTCCTAAGTCCGAACGATAGAAAGCGTTAATCTGATAGGGAAAAAAATATTTTTTGAAAGAAATATATTTCTCATTCACACACAGCTTACTTTTATAAATATAATAAAATAAAGTAAGCTAATTAATATTCAAGTAGAATTCAAAAGAATTAATAACATGTTAGAATATTTTGTTTAACAAATCACTTATGAAGGTAAGTTCTGTCATTAAAAAGGAATAATTATAATCGTTCACTGTCTGCAATATCAACTGAACCTATTATCTTTTGTGTAAATTTAGAATCAATTACAGTCTTAAAATTCTCTTTTTTTTTCAGTCATTCGTATTCAAAAGTAACAAGACAAGTTATCATTTGTGTTAGGCTATTTTTTTAACGTATATGCAAATGTTTTCAGCAAAAACTTCTACAAATTTGAAAATTAATTTAAATTGTAGAATAAAATCGTTTTTTTTTTAAAAATAATTTAATGAATTATTCGAAGAATAATTTCATACTTGTTATAGACAAATGTTTTCATTACGGAATTCATTATCAAAAGAAATATATAAAAAAGAAACTAATAAAATCGGTATAAAATAAAAACAAAACAGCACTTTAAAAAATATATCTGTTCTCACATTGATATCAATTTTATCTAACGTAAACCGTGAGGAAATTAATGTATCATTTCAGAAAAGCACAGTCATACGTCTATCATGATATGTTAACACAAATAATCAGTGTTATTAGTACAAAAACATTTAATATTTTTATAAAATACCTTTCAAAATTTTATATACAATTTAATGCAATATAAAAATAAGGATCTGAACGCATTTTAACCAAATGTTATTCAAAAACACTTTTAATTTGTTACATATGTATAATTACTTTAAGAAGAGAAAAATATATCACAAATATCTTCCCAAGGGTTATTGATGTTTCAGTGACAAACGGTATACAAATTTCATCACAAATAAAGCTTCTATTTTTATCATAAGAATTAAGGAATTTTTTTAAATAGAAACTTTACAACAACAATATCCTTTACGATAAAAAATATTTCTTTTATCTTCCTCTCTTTTTTATCAAAACTTTATAAGAAAACTGAAATTTTATTCGAAGTTGCAATACTGAACTGTTAAATTGACAATTTTATTTAGTATTTAAAGCTAAGTAAGAAGTCAAAGTAGTCAAAAACAACGCATATAAACAAACTACTGAGAACCTGACTGAAACTGTAAAAATTACGTCCATTAAAAATGATAAATAAATAAAACTATGTTGTTATTGTTTTTTATTTTCACATTTCAATATTTTAAATATAAGACAAACAATTGTATTCATCTATACATTTAGTCGACATTTGAACTGCTAAGTCGAGTATAATTGTTTTACATGGAATTTGAAAGATATTTAGTGATTTGAACTTAAAGATAATTTTAAGTTAAAAGCATGTATAAAAAGGCTTTTTTTAAAAAAAGAACTTATATTTTACTTTTTAAACTTGTTTAAATTTGTATAATAATTTAAGTAAGTATATTGTTTGTAAGATGTTACAGCAAATTTAGATTGAAATAACTTTCAAGGAACGTTATAAACATTCATTTAATTGAACTGCATGAAATGAACAGTGAAACTCAGAACAGCATAAAGTGGGAGTTAGTTATACACAGCAGAGTTAGCATCACAGATATTGTCCACACATTAAAAAACATGTATCACTTAAGTAAAAATACATGTCACAAATGCCACTTTCAAAACTATAGTTATCAATTGCTCAAAACAATTAGGATATGAAAGTTCAAAAGTTTTCGGTATAATTTCATCATAAACGATAGATAAAACATGATATTCAACGTTATAAGACAAATAAAAAAATTCTGAATTAATTTCGGTTTAAATTTTTGTCATCAAAATATTAATGGGAAAAAAGTTTAGAGTTAAACAATCTCTTTTAGTGTCTAATTACAAAACAACTGCATTGATCGCATATTTAAAACATAGCACAGTGTCATTTAATTTAATTATACGACAACAAAATATATTTCTGTCTACTAGCAATTAATATAATTACAGTGCAATTTTTCTTTGATTTATAAGAAGCATCTACTGTTTTAATTTAAAGACAATGCTTATTTTGCGTTATTATTATTTTTTAATTCTCAGAACTGATACATATTTCAACTAAAAATGTTTAGACTTAGCATGATTAAATTTCAACAATTTCTTTTTACTATACAATCAAACGAAAAATTTTATTGCAACAAGATCTTTCAGTTTAATACTATCGATGTGAACTTATACTGAAAAGAAAATCACATTATTAAATATTAAAGTTTAAATAATGTAGCTATTCTTTTAAATACTAAATAATTACTAACACAGCAAAAATTATTAAATTTTAAAAATCATTAAATTTTACGGCATGTAATTACAGATAGGTATTATAAAATCAATCTTATTTTACGGCGCACAAACAGTAAAATAAATTTTTAAAAACCAATTCATTAAGAGTAAAAATTCTACATTCGATCTTCTTCTAATTACCACTTAATTACCAGAAGGAAAAATAAAATGAAAAAAATTAACTAATAATTAATTTTCATTCTACAGGAAACTCGGGCAGGTAAGCAAATAATCGACCACGGTGTAAATTTAATTACAAAAAAAGAAAAAAGTCCTGTTCCGTAATGTGTGGAAACAGCAAAATGATCACAAAATAGCAACCTTAAACGGAGTCGAGTAATGAGTGAAATTCATTAGGCGGGAGCGGAGAGGCGAGAACAATTAAGAGGCTCTATTAGGGCGAAGGTTTTAGGGTTAACTCACCGGGTGTCGGTTAGGATACATGGTCGCCAAAGTTCACCGCCAAATCAATAGCGCGGCGTCGCCATCACGAATATCCAACGGGCAACAGCAACGGCAACATGACGTTCGGTCGTTTTAGTCCACGGTTTTCTTGGGGTGCAAAAGTGCCCCCCACGCGGCAAGAAAAACGAGTATGCCCGGCAAACAGGACGCACTCACCGATCGCCCCTATCAACAAACATGACTGTCCTCAAAGCTTTTCCCGCGCCCTCTCTCACAAAACCCACGTGGTACCTTCAAACAGGACCGATCTGCCGCGGCCAATGAGCGGCGCTCTTGTCGCGGGGAGGTGCTTCGATGACGTCATCGCAAAGTGACAGCCGTCAGTCAGAAAACGGTGGTGTGCTCCGCTCCGCCTCTCCACAGTCTTTCCGAGGAGTTGCATTTTTTGGGGGCTTCTCTCTCCGCAAATAGCGGGCGAAAAGAATCGCTTAAGCGGCAGTAGGAGCGTAATGAGCAGAGAGTTATTTGCGCAGAAAGGTGTCATATTGTCGAGACCCAAAAACAAGAAAGAGTCAACATTCGGCCGCCCTTTGTGTCGCTCCCCCCTCCAATAGCGTCTCCATTTTTTTATTCTTCTTAATTTAACCCTTCATTAAAGAGGAAGCGCTTATTTAAGAGTAATTCGATAAAAAGCGCTTTACGACACTTTTACCACTAATTATCAACCGCGGCTTTTAACTCGCCACGATCATTACACATGAACCTAATCGCCCGTGCAAAAATGGAAGGAGTTTTATTTTGCGTTTTTTTAATGGTCCCTCGTTTAGTTGGAAGGGACACTGTCAGATTTTCATATTTTTGTCGTCGAAAGGATAAAAATGTTGCCGGCAATTCTCTGTTTACAATTCGAAAAGAGTCATTGTCGAGGCACAGCTATTGTTATTTTTTTTAAATTCTATTCAAAACGCAATTCTATAGGGATTTAAGCACTTTATTCCGGATTAATTTTATTTACTAATTTGCAACCGAGACTTGTTATATGAATAAGATCAAACAAAAGTCTTCATTGTGGTAAATTTACCGTTGATTTACATTGATCTTAATAAGATAAAAAAAAATTTTTTTTAATCACACTAAATTAAATTTGAGATACATATATATATATATATATATATATATATATATATATATATATATATATATATTTGCTCTTGTTTTATGTAGTCGCTTAGTTTGAAACGTATTAGGGGTAATTAATTTCGTATATACAGAACATAGAATTGTGCCATTTCAAAAGCTAAGGTAACCCGTAATTCAGATCGAGAGTTATAAGAAATGAGAGTTTCAAAATTTATCAAATCATAGTTTTGTAGTTTGATTCCAATGAAAACAGCTATTGGAAAAAATAGAATGGATTCAATTGAAACGAACACTGTCTTTGAACAATCTCTTAGAACGTTGCGAATAGATAAGACTGGACAGATTTTCGTTGGCATAACATTTTTTATTTGGGTAATTTTATTTTTTTTTTAAAAAATAAAATGATTTGAAACATATTGTTTATTGACGATGTTTTTTCGTTGAATTTTAAAAAATTAGAATAATTTCATAAGTTTTTTTGGCACATTAAATTATGCAATTTATTAAATTCCTACTATTTTCAATGCATATAAAACTTGTATTATACTCATAAGGTAATTACATGAAATTTTTTTTTTTTAATTTTTAATCACGGAGTTCTTTAGGGAACTATATTTACATATTCGTACTTTTTCTACTTTTCATTTTCAAAATTTATATTTTTAACAAAATAGAAAGGGGGGTGGGGAGGTGTATCCTTGATGTGAATATTTGATGCATTCCATTCTAATAATTTTGAATCTCTAAATACACTTTCTGAAACGAATTATTTTAAAAAAATATTGTAATAACATATATTGTAGGGGAGAGAAAATTGAAAGGTGGAAACATCTATTGTCCATCTAATTTACTGAGTAAATTATCTTACATTTTATTATAGGCTCTAGAATTTCTTTTTTTCCCCCTACTTTTTTTATTGCTTTTTGATTTTTCACAGCAAATCAGAAAAAAATAAATTTTGTTACTGGATTGGTGCAAATCAAATAATTTAAATATGTATGAAGAACTATCATTGCGATAGTTAACTACGAGGATAGTAATAACATCAACAAAACAAATGAATAATTCATTTTGGAATAAAACTAGCTTCTTTTACTGATATTTATTGTTCAATAAGATTGTATAGAATCAACACATTACGGCAATATTTGCGCATTCTAATCGTCATTCTTACACACAATATTGCATTCTATTCCTAATCGAAAGTAGTAAAACCTGTAATCAAATGGAAAACCCTTTCACAGTTTTAAATTGCTGTTTTCCTACTGATACAGAGCATTTCGAGTAACAAAAGCAATATCTTTTTTTCCTCCTGATCTCAAAAAGTAATTGTCATTATGAAGCATAAACGAGGAAACATTTGTATAAGCACGCAATCTGTAAATGTAGAAATTCAGGATTAATGACAATGGTTACACATCAATTTATTTTGTTAAATAGTTCAAGAAAGAAAAGCTTTTCAGAAACTATTTCACGTTATTAGTTTTCCTTGAAGTAAGAAATGCTATAAATAATTATAACATTTATAATATTTATGTAATATTAATTTGTAATATATATTACTTATAAATGCTTATAACATGCATATTACTTCATGATTTTACTATATTACTCTACTAACATTAAAAATACTTAAAATAACCTTCGGAATGTGTAGTTTCAAATTATGGTAGTAGGATGATTACTATTATAAATATCTTAAATAGTATTAATGAAATTAATTATATATACAAGCGCATGATTAACAGTTTTATTTCATTAATTTCTGATTGAATTCCAACATTTGTGATAAAAAAGTGTTGCAGTGTTTAGTTAACAATTTATAAAAAAATGAAACATATGTATAATGTATACAAGGTTACTCACATAACTCCCTTCGAGGTTTAGGAGCGTTGTAGTAAGAAAATTAAGACGTATACAGTAATTAAGAACACATGAAAGAATTTCAAGTTTTGTTTGTATATTTTACAGTGTCTTCACACAAGGTTCACATATGTTCCTTGGTCACACGGAATACATTAATGTCCAGTTCCTGATAGTCTGGTCAACATAGTACTATCAATGTATAGACTGCATGCGTTGTCCTTTCATAGAGTTTTGCCACACCACGAAGGGTTTACGAAAACTTGGGTCTTATGTAAAAGACCAAGTTTTCGGATAACACGTATAAAGGAAAGGACAACACGTGTTTGTGTCAATGACCTTGATAGCAGAGGCAGGAACTGGACTATCACATTAATATATTCCCTGTGGCCAAGGGTTCATATATAGAACACCTGTAAAATGTGTGAATAAAATTAGAAAATTTTCTTTCTTTCAAATGTTCGCTGTTGCTGTATCCGTCTTAGATTTTTTTACTACAGAGCTCCGAAATCTTCGAGAGAATTATGAATAACCCTGTATTATGTAATATTCCACGGAATTATAGGTTGCATAAAGTTTGGAATGAATATCAATAGATTTTAAGATTCACTATGCAATCGATGTCCGATATGTCCGATATAAATATAAGCGATAATACAATATTCTCAACAAATTTTTATGAAGGCCAGGCGGCATCCGATCCTTTGAATACACCTTTAATCTCTGAAATAATTGGTAACTTTAATTTTGTTTCGAGAAGGACAATTTAAATTTATTTGCGACGAATTTGTGATGCTGAAGGACTGTTTCATTCATGAGAAGTCATTTTCTTATGAAAAATTCATAAAACAATCATATAACGCAACAACATTAAAAAAAACCTAAATTTCTTTTTTTATAAATTACGTCAGAAATCTATTACTGATATCTCAACACAGAAACTATTCTTTTCATCGATTTATTCTCCAACCAAAACAAGCCACAAAAACGAAAGAAAAAAAAATGAACATGAAATATTAAATACTCAAAATTCCGCTTATTACATAACAGTCCCCATTTCCTTGCACATGATTCGTGCAACAGCCCTGTCGACAGAGGGGACGTTACCCCCTGCATAGAATAATTAATAACAATGCCAAATAAAAAAAGCATTGCCCCGTAAGGCTAGACGGACAAGCCAGATCACATCAAGTACCTCTGCTTCATTAGGTCTTTTTGTAGGCGTCGAGGCCTACTACCACGTGGTTGAGATGTAGACCTGTCAACCGAGACGAACGGCGGGGAGGGTCATAAAAAAAGTGCTGGAGGAGGGGGGAAAGGAGAATGAGCTGAAATGTTCCCCGTGCGTGCCAACTAATTACGCGGTTGGTGAGAAGTTGGGCCCGAGAAAACAAAACGGCCCACCGCGATCGGGTGGAAATAAAACGATAAAAAAAAAAAATGGGCCCGGGCGAACGCGTAAGGCGGCGAAATCTTGCTCGAGACAAGGACCGGAACAAGGGTGGGTTTCGATTTGGATTGCTAAGAGGCGTTGCCGAAATGGGATTCCAGATGCCCTCTCTGCTCTGCCCATGCTATTATTGGTGGAATGGAGAGGGGGGAGAATGATGTACTTTATTCTGTCTTTGACTCATGGGACAAATAAATAGGTTTCTCTCTCTTTCTTTCGGAAAAAAAAAAAGAATAAATAATGCAGAAAAAAATGATTGTGTAGATTGTTTTGGATTCGATTGATGCACAGATTTTTGGCGATTGTTATTAGGTGATTTTATGTTAGAAATGGTTACTAAATGTTGTGAAAAGTGTTCACATTTTTATAAAAAAAAAAATTACGAAAGTAATTTTCAAAAAAATCTTTCAAGAAATATCACGAATTACTATTATTATTTTCAATTGCTAAATACTCCGCCCCCCCCCTTCCAAATAGTTATTTAAGGAATTTGTAAAGGATTTACAAGCAAATGTAAAAGTTACCATATCCTGAATTCAAGTGCTTGAAGCTCCATCATCGTGACCTTTGATATCATTTATACTGAAACGCGCTAGATGGCATCATAAGCCATTTTCAATAAAATCGAATTTTAGAATGGCATTTTTCTTGAAAATTACATAAAATTAATTTGCATACAGCTCTCGCAATTTTCGGTATTAAGAATATCGTACGGTCGTGATATATCATGAGCGATCCGGTGTTATCTCTGTCAATTCTTCGGTTGAACTTCTGAAGCCAGGAAAGATCCATCGTGTAGGAGGGCTGATACAAGTTAGATCAGGCCTCACATTGGCGTGATCTGTTAGTTTGGAGTGTGAGGTGTCAACTCAAATGACTTGGTTTACTTTCCACTGATTTATAATTACGATGTCCGTCGCCGATGTCCGTATTGTTTCTGGGACGTAATTAATTAATCAATTAAAGCTTCGTCTTCACTGCACAGATCCGTCTTAAAAGAATTAAATGCAGCTCAGATGTTTGATTTTACAAAAAACATATGTATTTATACATTGCTTATTAAAAGAAATTTGGGTCCAAAGAATCTGAGATGGAAATACCGGCACAAGTTTATTCTTTTTAAGAGCATTAATTAGATGCATCAATATTATCATTATATTTTATTTATAAGTGTATATAATTACTATTCTATATAGTTAACGATACAAACACACAAAGGTCAAATCCATGGACTCATAACACAGCTCCGCGATCAACACTCGCTGAATAATAACATTCATATTTTCAATATTGTAATTTTAAGAAGCTTTTGAAGCTTTATTTTATGAAGAATCATTTAAAAAAGTGGAATTTATTACCTCTCTTGAATGAAACTTTTCTATATACTACTTGTTATCGCAGTTTAAACTTATGACCGCTTCAAATTCTTATTTTTAATATCCCGTTTTTCATTCACGTTCGCAGGGGGTACTTGGTGTTCTATTCATTGTAATGTATTTGTGTATTCAGTAACACAAAAATGATCTCGCAACTCAGCTGGAGAAAAAAATTCCTTTTATATGGGTAGCTGAAAAATGTTATGTGTTGAATTTCAAAATGAAATTTTGAAATATATTCGTAGAATTTTCATTGCTCTGCCGAGCTACAAAAAATTGAATGAGATAGAATGTTAATTCATAGTAACTAGGTGTTATCAAGTTAGGATTTTAATGTGGTCAGAAAAAATTAGCAACAAAATAATGCATTAAAAGAAAGGGCTCGTTTTGTATAAAATACAGCCCTTATTTGTTATAAAATTTAAAAAAAAAAAACAAAATAAAAAAAAATAAAAAACAGTGGAATATCATTCAAGTTTTAAACTGCTAAAACTGTTCTTAACAAAAGTGCTCGCTTCACATTTCTTTTTTTAAAAAAATTGGTTCAACTAAAAAAAAAAAAAATGAGCCTCCCTCTTTTTGTAATTGTTTAAAAAGATATACACTTGCTAGAAAAAGTCTGCGTTCACGCACTATTGCTTACATAAACAATGAAAAAAAATTTAAAAACTGGATTTGAAATTTTTTGAAGTGATAACTTCTTTAGGCGTGTCTTGCTGAAGAATGATCTTGAATGAAGCGTCACGATCGGGAACGTAACGCTCATTCGGCTTTTTTCGTATTTTGTCGGAAATCGTGTTTGTGTAGTCAGGGTCGGTTAAGTTTCAATAGTACGCAACACACACACCACTAAAAAGAAATCACATGACCAAAAGGGGGGGGGGCCGGGTTTTGAGTAATACTCAGCCTTCCCTCTTGTATGCTCATATAGTTAGTTTTTTGTTTCCCAAAAGATGAACAGTTGATACAAACTTCGAAAACGACAATCCCTAGGAAATTTAAAAATAAATTAGATGATATTTATGAAAAATAGTATCAAGCTTTTTAATGTACATAGCGGGTTATTGCGAGCATAATATAAAATTAGAATGATCCGATTGCAAAAATATATTTGTTGTAGATAATAAATAAAAAAAATTCTATTCAGAAAATGTTGAAGGGGGAAAAAATTTGAGTCTTTTGGATAGAGGAGGTTTAAAAATGCCCACAGATATTGCTATGAGAATCATTTCAATGCAACATTTTACTTTTTAATTTGTTAATTTCGAAAAAATTCGAGTTAAAATATCTTACAGTTGATTGCCGATTATCTTGCTTTACAAGCATAACAGAAACCTATCTGGAATTACATGAATTGTGAAATATCTTGCATTCGATTCGTTCATGTTCTGTGAACTGTAACACACTTGCATTTTCATATTTTTGAAAAAATATTCATTAGGTACATTTCGGAATATATGCTTAAATAATTATTCAAAATAGCGCAGTGAAGAAATTTTAACGGCGAAGGATAATAGAAAAATGAAGAAATTTAAGGCCAATTAAATTAATGTTTGCTTTTCACATTTCCCTGTTTTAATTTTTTAATGTTCAACCATCGATTCGTATTTTATTCAATGTGTGCATGTATTTCCTTATAATTCATTTTTTATACTATATAGAGAATGGATGTAGCATCAAATACTACAGAATCACATTTGGGTTTAATCAGTCATGTATCGGAGAAATTTATGCAGCGAAATGTAGAGCAGAAAATGGACAAATAATTCTAATGGTTGCTATTTGTATTTCACTAAATCGAAGTGTAGAGAAAATTATCGAATTCACAAAAATTTAGTTGTCTACACTGAAGCCGGATCGTCTCTCTTCTCAACAAATTACCTATAATTTTAAGCGGGGTACATATATTTTTTTTTCAAAAAAGATAAGTAAAAAATATTAGTTTATTTTTTTTAAATCAAAATTCAATTCAATTATGTCAAATGATCTAAGTGAAAGCACGACGAAGTATGGGACAATGTTTGACGGAGTTATTTTTTAGATATTTAAATAATTTTGTATCTATATAAAGTATTTACGACATATTTCAGCGACAATAAACCTATTGTTTCCTTCTTAGAATACTATTAATTCACAAATATGATTGCATATTTTGCAAAAAAATATTACTTTATGAGTACAGACATATGAAAAATAATTTTACAGGACAATACTAATATCCCCTTGTTTTTTATTCACCGAACTAAAGCCTGACGTAACCCTACAAAATTTGAAGTTTTCACTTCTATCGTGTGGTCATAAGCACACACTTTTTTTTTTAAAAAAAAAATGTATTTTATTTAGTTCATTTCAAGTATTGAGAATAATTAAAGTTTACTCGATTTGCTTTCATTGCTTTTAAAATAAAGACAGGTTTGTTGTGAAACGGACAAAAATAAAGTAGAAAAAGTCTGCGTTCACTGTTTTAGTAGTAACTATAAAAATTATTTAAAAAGGATAATGAGATATTTAAAAGCTGGTTGGAAAAACCCCGTCTTTTGAGAACCCCCTGAAGTTGTTTCAGTATTGAATTATAAAGTCTAGTGGTTTCTTCAGTGCTTATCTTTTGACATTATCTATTTGACATCTCTTCAGCATATCCTTACGAATCCTAGGCTCTAACAAATCCCATAGGTGTACTGTAGGATTCAGATCAGGTGACTGCGGAGACATGTGCGATTGATTTTGGACATTATATAAGAGCCAAAGCTTCACAATCTCAGTGGTATGCTTAGGATCGTTGTCGTGTTGGAAACGAAATGAAGATCCTAGGCTGAGTTTGGTGGCACTTTCCTTTAAATTGTTTTTAGGACATGAAGGTAATCATATTTGTTCATAATTGACTCGATGTACTCCAACTTGCCAACACTATTACTCGCCATACATCCCCGCACTATAACTCCACCGTCACCGTACTTTACCGTTGGTACTAATGCTCTTTTTGAAGCACTTGTACAAGGTTTTCTTCATAACAATTTACGATCTTTTATGCCAAAGATATAAAATTTGCTCTCTCGGAGAATATCAGAACTCTGGAGGCTTATGTATATGCTTGTTTGCAAAAGCTATCTGGGTCTGGGAAATATAAGATTTTTTGTGAGCAACTCGACTACGGTATCCAGCCTTTTTCAAGATTTTTCTTGCAGTATCCGCACAAATGTTTTCCTTCAATCAAACGCGGATTTTTTTTTCTCTACGGATATCATATTTCATTTTTCTATGATTGTGAGTTTGGATGTGTAAACTTCTGTAGATTTAAAGTTATAAATAACACGCTGGATAGATGAATACTCCCATTCAACGGATCTGGTTATATCCACACGACTTTTTCCATCTTTCCCCATTTACACAATGATTTTAAGCTCACTGATACTAATTTTCTTCCTTTTATTTTTCATGTGTAGAATTGCTTCGTATCTCACAAAAACATAAAAATTATTGCGTTAAAACTTTCTTGAGCTATTTTATTTGATAACTGAATGCAAAAATTCTGTTAACCTATAACGCCCGTCAGTAGCGCGCAAAATTTTTTTTAAAGGGTGGGGGGAGAGGTTCCATGTTCGAAAGTCCTCCAACTCGTATGATACCTCAAGACGACACCAATTAAATCTTCTGATTTTGTCGATTTTGTTGACAAAAAACAGTAAAAAATATATTATTGAATTAATAATTAGCATTGATTAATAAAATAAATTGTTTATTACAAGTACTTAAGTAAATTTCACGTTATATATATATATATATATATATATATATATATATAGGATTATCATCAATCGGAAAAAACTCAAGGGCTTTTGGGGGGTTCCGGATTTTTACTGCCTATTATTCGTGTACTTTGCTACAAAACTTCCATTATTTTACGTAATTTTAATTCAAAATTAACGAATTCTTGCATGATCATTATTTTAATAATAGTAAACATATTCATGAAACTTTGTTAGAAAAAAAAATTATATTTCTATTAAATTTTAGCTTTGCTGTGTGATTTGTTATGGGTGAACGCAGACTTTTTCTAGCTAGTGTATATTGTGCCTTAAATAATCAATATCTTTGAGACTTTTAGTGTCCATTCAATTATATATTATAAGATTGACTTGATTTCTTTTGAATTAACTAATCTTTAGAGAGGAATAGCGAATTGAGAATGAATAACGTCACTTTTCTTCGTCTCTTATCAAGCAACAAGAATGATATTTTAAATGAAATTGGAAATCTTCATACGCTCTATAAGACCCGGAAGAATATAATGAACAGCAACCCGCTTTTTCTCTGCAAAATTTGAATCTCTAGCTACGAGATAGCGATACAGTACAAAAGACGAAATTGAAGCATTGCCATCACAAATGCTTCAAATTGTCGTCTATAGACCAGTACTCTTGCTCCAGTGGCCCAGTCCAAGATGCCAAGCATCTGATACTTGTATATGCTACCGTTAAAATGTATAATTCAGTTATTTCATAGAATAACTAGGTATTTTATGAAATAACTAGATAAGTCAGTTAAAGTATATGATAGATGAAAAATTTCATACTTTACGTAGTTATTCTGTGAAACAACTACTGATTGACCGTTAAAGTGAAAAATAAACAATTTTAAAGTTATTTTATAAATTAATTGATCATAAATAGTTAAAATGTCTCGAAAAATACATTTGATCCCTATTGAGGATGATTAATTTATATAAATAATAGTGAAAAGCAGATGATATATTTTTTATTGCTTGTATTGCTAACATTAGTTAAACAGAAAGGGAAAAAAATATGTTGCAGAAATAGTTATATTTAAATATTATTAAAAAAATACATGCTGAAAAAAAAACTGTTTCTTCATAAAAAAAAAGTTGTGTTAACTTTTTCAAACAAAAATGTAAGAGAATATTATAATTCACACACACACACAAATTTTATGAAATATACCTTTATTTATTTTTTGCTGTGGGGACGCTTTGAATTGCGGTTCAAAACTGACTAAAAGCAGCTAGAACCGGTTCAAAGAACTTTAGAGTGCCGTATTTAATATTTTTACGATCAAGTAATCGTTATTCTATGGAATACCTAATTAAAGCGTAGAATTCAATAATTTTATATACTTTAACTGACGTCTAGTTATTTCATGGAATACCTAGTTATTCTACGAAATAACAGATTTCACACTTTAATGGTAACATATATACTAAAATCACTTCCGAAAGAGAGAGACTTGCACTGAGGAATTGTCTGGAAAAAAAAACAATATAACGTGACCTCCTTTCTCTGCCTTTGTTCAGAGCAAATAATCTTTTACATCGTTTTGTGCATACATTAATAGCATTTTTTCTCGTATTATTAAGATTGTAGATTTTGTGTGTTTGCTAAAATTTTCTATACTATTTATTTGTATATGTGTATGTTGTAGGTATACATATATATATAACTAGCATGTGTATAAGTAGTAGTAACTAGTAGTGTGCATATGTATAGTGTATGTATGCTTAATGTGTTTGTATTTTAAAAACCTATGATCATATTTCCTAATCTTCCCCATTGTTTAATTTCAACTACTAAATGTCTCCATTTGCATGTGGACAATCTTGCATTTTGTTATGTATTTATTGTATTTGCATCCATTCTTGTTTCTTTTCCCTTTTAATTCCCATTTGTGACTGTATCCTTCTACTTGAAACTTCCTACCACTATTGATTGAGTATTGACTTACGTTTGCAAGTCTTGTGTTAAACTTTTGTCGGCACACAAGGAGTCTTCACCTAAAGTCTCAAAAAAATATAGAAGAAGTCGAATTGAGCATTACAGAAGGTGAGAAGTACAAAATATATTTTAAGCAGAAAAAGAAATTGTAAAAATCTATGTATATACTCGTATAAAGATAAACAGCATTCAAGTCACTGAAGATCCTTCGTGCAGAGAGGCTGATGCTCTGTTTAATCTGCCGAAGCTCAAAATACTCACATGCTGTGGATGTTTGAAGAAAGGTTACCAACTCATGTATAGTTTTTCTCAATTGGCGGTGGCTCAAAGTTATGAGGCCCGTCACCAATAGTCCTCGTGTTACCTCTACGTGCATTTATACACATTCTTAATCTCTTAAACTTAATTCAATCTAAAACAGCCTGAACAAATTTCAGAACATACTTCCAGGCAGGAAGATTCATTTTTCTCAATTCAATTCAGGACATTCGTACATTCATTAATTGAGCGCCTCTTCTTTATCTATGTAGCATTTTATAAATCTAATATTTCAGTTAACCACGTAAAAGGAAAATCCCTTTAACATGCATTTCAGCATAACACACGAAGCATACTGGATTAATAGGATTTAAAATGGATGAATTAAAAAAAAATAAGTAGGTATAATATAATGCGTCGTTCTTTACAGGACAGAGAAGATTATAATTTGATACACACTCACATGATCTTTCTTTAATTTAAAAAATGTGTTTTTGAATTTCACTCTTTACCTTGGACACTACAGAAAAACAGATAAACTGTTTCAACTAGTCGTTTTACATTTCATAGCAATTGATATTGTGCTTTTTTGTTTTCTTTCTTTCTTTTTAGGAGCTTTACTTTTAATACTGTATTAATTCAATTATTGAAGATAAAAAAAAAATCACTTTTAATTTCAATCACTTTTTATGAGTGTTTTATCGAGCTGAGAATATTTTGCTTACATTATATATCACGTAAATATCTCGAATAATTCTTAAAAATTTAAAAATAAATTTCAAGAACTGCAATAAATCATCACAAGTTCGATAATAGTATATCTGAAGCATGAAAGAGAGAAACTTAAGTGATTGTCCTTGTAAATACAAATAATATAAAGCAGAGCTGGGGAACCCACAGCATCCGTGTGTTTCTTGTGCAGCCTTTATAAAAGCTAGAACTTATATAAAAAACATTTAATTAATAGATTACAACAATGTTCAAATAAATTGAATTAAACAAAACGGCATCAATGTATGTGTGTATTTTCCATCGGATTTTAATATTATGTTCGGAATTGGAGCTATGTCAGTTATTTATAATTTAATACTCTTATTTTTCTATTGTGTTTCTTTTTATGTCAAAATTATTAAAAAATACTTCTACTTTGTTATTTTTGTTTGTAGTGGTATTTAATTATGTAGTTTTTTATATTAAATTTAAAATTCTCTCTCTCTCTCTCTCTCTCTCTCTATATATATATATATATATATATATGCTTAGATAAATAAAAATACCAACAGTAAAATACCAAAAATTATAGCGGTATCTATAAATTTAATAATTTTATTGAAAAATAATAACTAATGATTAGCATTAGAATAAAATTTTTCCCTTATGCGGATACAAAAATATTTTATATTGTAACTTTTTATGTCAAATAATAAATAAATAAGAATTTAGTTTTTTATCATATTTCTATATAATGCACAAAATTGTCAAATCTATACAAAAACTATAATTTCATAAAAGTCACATTTATAGGTACATTAATCTAAGCGGCCTCCTTTATGGCTACTTAATTTGCATGTGGCCCCTAATGGCAAAAAGGTTCCCCACCTCTGATGTAAAGCAATGAAGGATAAAGACAGATATCAAAATTTCTCTCTCTCTCTCATAATAGTAAACATTCTCAATAAATAAATTATAAATTGAGAACAATCAGAAATAATATGCGGTTTTTCCAATTAAATACCAACCAAATCAAAAGCAGTATTTAATAATATATATTGTATTTTTGAGGCATTGTTAGGCTGTGCTAGCTTTAAAAGGGATAATTTATATGGAAAAAAATTACTTTTATACTTTAAGACAATCTGAAACAAAATGGAACAATAAGTATTTGAAGAATGAAAAACAATATCCATTAAAAATTCAGAAGCTTAGAATGTTTTTTTTGGGGGGGGGGGGTTTAAAACAGGATAAGAATTCAATAAAAACGGATAAAATATATTTAAATGAAAATCACAAGCTGCTATTTATTATTTGTCGTAGCACATTCACTAAACAGAACAAGAACAGAAATTATTGAATCGTAGACAATTTTAATTCTTATCCAACTTATTTTATTATGGTTATAATTTGTTTATCGGCTGGTATGAAACTTTGAGTGAGGAATACCAGTTCAAGTGCTATGGTCGGAAATTGCGATTGTTAATTTATACCCTCGTGTTGCTTATAAGTACAATGGTCATAAACATTTTTAATTTTAAAGCTTTAATCTATAATTAAAGCATTTTTAAAAAATAGCTTGCAGAAAAATTAATTGTGAAATTTTTTTAAAACTTAAAAAGCATTATTGATTTTAAAGTTAAAGCTACAGATATTAGCTTATTTAAGTCATTATTTATAAATAAAGCTATTGAATTTTAGAAATATCAGTTATCTGTTTTATCTGCTTCCAAAATTGATTCCATTTTTCGGGGGGTATTTTGCAAAAGGTATACTTTTATATAAGTATAATTATAGTTAATAAGGTATAGTTATTATTAGACCTAAATATAGTTTAAAAATTAATTTGTTAATAAATAATAAATTAAATTTGTTGCATATCTTACAAAAGACTAATCAGGAGAAATTTGAATGCTTCAATATAATTGCTTGAATTATTATATAGTGATATATTTTTATTGATATAGAATTAAAAGAAATACATTAAATAAATAGTTTTCTACCATAATTTCTGCAATTGAAGTAAATTACTTGAAATAAAAATATAAATATTCATAGAAATCAAACATTGAATTTAATAATTACCATTTACTTTATTATTTATTTATGTCCTTTCCATTTTTTTTAATATTGTAGAGCGTTGGACATTAAAGATTAAAATAAATGTGATAAGCTCGAGGTTGAGTCCAATGCAATCTCCGTTAGCATAAAAATTATTTAATAATTTAAGTTCACTCTAACACAGGACAACACATATAATTAACAAAAATAATGGACAAAGAACATGAAAGGCTTTTCGTAGCGACCACATTTTTTCCCCTCACCTGGCCTCTACTGAATATAAGTGGTCGCTAGAGGGCGATTCTGCTGCTTGGTTAGATTCAGTTACTTATTATGACAAGAGCGGTTACAGTATATTATTTCCCGAGTAACTCTCCATCGTTTCTCCTGTTACTTCTGAGATGACAAGCTGATATGTTTTACGCCATAAGTTGTGCCTTAGCTCTGTTTCAAAAAAAGTTTTTGTACATAAAAATGATTTCCTTATACCGTCATCAAATTCATTTGAAAGACTTTCTTCTCTCTCATCCAGCTTTCTAAACGTTAATGATGGGAATAATGTATGTTTTGATATGGTGAAGGAAAAAAGAATCAAATTTCGCATAATTAAATTAGTTTAATCTTTAAATTAAATTTATATTGCTATTTCTTCCCAGCGTTTGAAAATCTTTCAAAATAATGAGTAATTTATGGAAGATAAATAGCTTAATACACAAATAATTAGACAAATTCTCAATAGATAAATAAGTAGACACCAGTGGCACACACAAGGAGGGGGATGCTCCCGGGTCGCCCCCCAAAGCTTCTTGATTTTTTTCCAATTGATTATAATTATATGTTTATAATTAAGTATTGTAATTAAGTATTATAATTATATACGTAATTTATTTTATTAATGAATGCTAATTATTTATTCAATAATTAATTTTTTTGCTGTTTTTTTGTTCCTATAAGCCGACAAAATCAAATAAATATGTTGAGTGGCTTATTGGAGCATGGTACGAGAACAGTGGACTTTTATCCCCCCCCCCCTTCCTCCTGAAAAATTCCTGTATGCGCTACTGGTAGACACATTTACAATAAACAAATAAAGAGACAAATGTAATTCATCATATTCATCAATATGTATTTTTTTTAAAAATTGTATCAAGGAACAGGGGCGTACACCAGGGTGGGTTTTGGAGATTTACTCCCGTAGACCAAAAGACTTTTAATTTTTTTATACGGATTACTCCTCTGCGCTTCCGTTTAAGCGTTTTTTGGACTGTAACCTCCCCTTCGCCCTGTAAGAGAGGTCTGCGAATACCACTGGCGAGGAAAACTGCTCTATGTATGCTTGCAGAAGTTCAGTGTTATTTCAAAATAAAGATTTCAGGCAAATAAATATGCTATATTAGCTGAACAGTACTGTAGATAGTCCATGTCAGTTTTTATGTTTGTTTATTTATTTGTAACCATCAGAGTTATATATATATATATATATATATATATATATTTAAAATACCTCACACAAATATAATTAAGCAAATATTCGAAATCAACTGTGCATCTTATTAAATTTTGGAAATTTTTTTTTTCTACTTAAGGTATTTTCACAAACAGATGAAATTCTATAACCAAGAATATTTTTTAGAACGAATTATCAAAAATAGTTGGAGTTCTCTTTTCGCTATTAATTACTTCCTCTCGGTTTTTCATTCTAACAAAACATCATTAGAAGATATTTAGGAGGACTTTGCTACAAACATTATATTCTCAAGTTTTATTAAAAATCAAATACAGTCGACTCTCGATAATATGGACCTCTCGCTAATTCGAAGTATATGCTCAGCTCCTAGAAAAACTCTTGATATTTCGAACTATAACAATACGTTTGTGCACACTCAAAATTTCGAAGTAAAATCTGTGTCTGGCCAGGATAGAACACGCGATAATTCGAAGTGATATTACAAAACTCTCTCCAATTCAAACACTCATGTAGAGTCCTGTAGCAAACAGGTCGGACCTTAAATATTTTGTGTTGTATTATTTTTGCTTGTCTCCCTTGTAAAGTGTAGTTAGTCCCTTTGACTATGCAACTTTTTTCTTGAAAATCATGTTGAAGCGGGCATTTTTCAAGCTTCATTTATTAAAGAAAAATCTATTGATAAAGTTAGTTAAATGCCATAAAAAAAGATAACAGATTTTTTTGTCAAAAAAAAATTTATTATGTACAGAATATATACTTTTAAGAGTTGTTTTTTATACATAAATGTATTCTTTTAATACAGGACTTTCAAATTCTGTATAATATTTATACTATGTAATATGTACTTTTAAAAAATACTTTAAAATAATTTTACACATATGTGCAATTGTTGCTTCATTATATAATTTAATATTTAAATGTGTTAGAACAAAATTCTCTTCGTGTATTTTGGGAGTTTTTTCATACCCTCTTCTTGATAATTCGAAGTTTTCATTGGTTTCTTCAAATTCGAATTATCGAGAATTGACTGTATTATTATTTTTCTTTTACATTTAAATATGATATTTGCTGACGTTGCGGGTTTTTTTTTGTTAAATTTCTTGAAATAAGCAGAATTTTCTTCGGTTTAAAAATACTTTCCTTAATTTTTGAATCAGAATTCAATTTAAAAAAAAAAAAATTCTAGACCACGTTAATTTTCTGCATTTAATATATAATTAAACAAATCTAAAATAACTTCAAAAAAAATTAAACAAATTATTGATGAGTCTTAATTTTGGATGCACCTTTTGGTTGTAACCTAGTTCACGCTTATGAATAATACAGTCTTTTTTTTTTCTTTCTTGCATATTGTCTTGCAAAGTAAATAAAAGACAAATTAGAAAGAAAAAAAAAACATATTTTCATACCTTTCCAATTATATAAATTATTTTTGAGATGTATACAACTCCTCCCAAAAGGGCTCCTTACCCATATGAAAGAACAATTACACAGAATAAATCAAAATATTGTTTTTGGAACTGTATCAATATTTTACACAATGGCAAATTCCTTCACCGATGTCAGAAACTACAGAGCCACACACCCTCAGAAAAAAAATCTTCTTAACTTCTTTTCCCGTTAATTTAAACAGATTTTAAGGTTCTACAAATGTCATGATAATTAACGCCTGTGTTAACCCTGGTTCGAGACCTTGCAGACCCTTCAGATAATTTTTTAGCTTTGTCGGAGAATGAAGACGAAGATCCCACGTGGTTTTGATGGCGAGACGCCCATCACTGAAGCCAAAGGAGAAAAAAAAATAATAAAAATAAAAAAGAGGGGAAGGTTGAGATAAAAAAAATAAATCCCACAAAGAGAAGGAAAAGAAACTCTACAAGAACCAAAAGGCAGGCGTTTTTTCACGTCAAAGATTGTTGTTCCTGCCGAATCATTAAGGCGAAGAGAGGAAAAGGATCAACCAGATCCTTCTTCTGTGTGACCTTCAAACGCACAGCCAGTATCCCAAGTACGAGTAAGGTATTAGGTCTTCTTCCTCGTGACTAGATTCTGTTGGAGATTAAGATGGCCCACCCCCCCTCGCCAAAGGTGTAACTCATTGCTGAACAGCGGAACGGGACAGAGGTACCTACCATGTCAACCCCAATCTAATCCACATGATGGTAGGATTGATCGTCCGATAATATTAAGTGACCCCGGTTTCAGAGTGGAGGGTCAAAGAGTAGCGGGGAACTAGTTTTGAGTCAATATTTATTCTGGCTCGATGCTGGCTCTCCTTTGTTTTGTCTGTTGTTGAGAATGTCGGAAACCGCTTTAATAGGTAAACACAATCTTTGACCCTCTCTTAAGAACGAGATATTAAATTATTTATAACTGAAGCAGTCGTATTTGAATTGTTCTATTACTGATCCTGCCACCTGAAGAACGTTCAATTCAAGAGTATTGTTTTAAGGAAGAGATTTAAAAAAATTCAATCAAATGTTTTTATGTGTTATCCAATTGCATAAATTAAAAATGTTTCGAATTATGTTTACTTTATTTTGAAGTATTTGAATTTCATGATTTAAGATTTACCACACTTCAAAATTATTTTGAAATTAGAAAAGCCGATAGATAAATTATTATTAAATAAAAATCAGAGCTTCATAAAATTTCTATTTATTTAGAGGAGGGGTCGACAACCTATAGCGACCGTGCCAAATTTGGCACGTGGTGTAATTCTCAGTAGCACACTACACGTCATTGCAAATTAATCAGTTTTTGAGAAAGTTGATAATTTTTAAATGTTGCTTATTAAAGCAATATCTTCATAATTATAGATATCAACATCTAAAAAATTATGAAAAAATCTGGATGATAACTATAAGTTAAATCGATAGCTATTTTATAAATTATTGGACGTCATTGTTGGAGAGATTTAATTGAAGAAAATAGCATGTACTCTTTGCTTTTGGTTCTACATGTCTGTGTGAACGAATCTTTTCACATATAAAAAATATGTCGAGTCAGCAAAGAAGTTGTTTTACTATTGAATGTTTAGAATAGTTTTTAATATTGAAAGTCTTAAATTATACCCTTGCTATTGCGATACGAAGTAGAGCAGTGCAATAACAGGGTTCACATTAAAAGATATTTTATTTGCCTATATTGACGGAAAACACTTATATTTTTTTACGTTACTCATCTCTTATTTTGATAAATTTATTGAAAAGATACATAACACACGCATAATACATGTATAATACATTTGTCTGTCTTTAATGATTGTCTTTAAATGATGCAAAATTAATACATAAAATAACTGTAAATCTGCATATATTACCTCAGTTTCTCTTCATTTTGAATGAACATCGAGAGATCGAATTGTTTCAAAAATTTCTTATAGTGTTTCTCCCTGAATCATGTTGGTATATTGGTTTGGCATTCCACAGCTAAAAAAGCTGCCAACTCCTGATTTAGAGTTTATTACGAATTATATTCTCTTGTCAATTTAGGGATAATTTTATGTTAAGAATTTATTTTTGCTCACATAGTTATGGAAGTGTGACAATGAAATCATATATAAAATGATAAAAAAAAATAGTGTTTTATTCCGTCGAAATTGATTTAAATATATTTACCTTAAATTAACATTTCACATCACCAAGAGGTCTTAAAGGAAACACAACTGAAGAAATCCAATAGCGAAATGTGTCATTTTTTGTTTATTCTTTGCAGAAGTCATGACAAAGGTCTTGAATTGTGTTCTACCACGTGGCAAGTATTGTATAACAGAGCTTTTTGAAAAAACTGTTGACTAATCCCTTTTTATTGAGGCCATAAATATTAAAAAGTAAAATTATTCATGCTCATGTCTAGATCTATATTATTGACAAAGTTGTTTAAGATCATGTCTACCAGTCTAAGGTAATTTGTTTCCCTAACTTATCGTTATCATTGCTTGTCAATACTCTTACCGGCATACATTCTTTTAAAAAGTAATTCTAGAAAAATGTTTTGATGAAGAGGAACCCCGAATTACTTGAATACATTTGGGAGCTCATTTGTAAATAATACTATTTATATTTTTATTTTTCTCATTTGTAAATAACTAATTCTAGCACGCGTGCCAAAGTGTGGCACGGCTAAGTTGTAAGAGTGGCACGTGAAGACTTATTGAAAAATTAAAAAATTTGAACAGATAATAATTATTAATTTTTTTTACTGTTTTTTTCTGAAAGGTGTTTTTCTCAAACGAAACAAAACATCAAAATTTATTTTAAATACACTTCATTAAATTACAATAGAAAATGATAAGGTAGACAACACTCCTTCATTGTTGTATGAGTTGGTTTTCCAAATGAAGTGTATTCGTGAGATTCTGGAATTTGAGGAAGGTGTTTCTCTCAAAATATCTGGAAGAAAACAATGAACTGCCCAGTGGTGCTTGCTTCTCAAGAATGAAGATAAGCTTTGAGATTTAGCTTTTCTAACTGATACTATAAGGCATTTAAATAATTTAAATTGAGATTAAAAGAAAAAGATTGTTCTATTTCCAATCCTGGTTAATCCTATATCTTCTTTTGTGAACACACTTTTACTTTCTTGTATCGATTTTGGAGAAAAATGAGAAACTGATGCACACCTAAAACAACCCGATTTTGTTTGTATCTTCGAGAACTAATCCTAACGTAAATTATCTACAAACTGAATATTCAGTAAAATATCTATAAATTGAAAAACCACATTAATAAAGTACTGACTGCTTAATAATTATTTAGAATTAAATTGTTCTGGTTACTCACTTTTATTTCATACTAAACCTAACTCATTGAAACTGAAAAAAAAGTAACAATAAAACTTGAGTTAATTTTTTAAGATATAAAAGTAGATTACTGGGGCATATGAGATAGATATTTTTGTTTTTCTCGTTTTATAGTGAATTTAGAATTCAATGGAATTACAATTTATAGTTAGCTTTATAACGAATTAGAATTAAATGGAATACATAACAATTTTCCTAATTCAAAACATTAAGAAAATCATTATGAGATTAAAACCTGAAAATTGTGCTTGTATTTTTACATTTATAACATATATAATTTTCAAACAATTCTTCACTCGGTCTTATAGATAAAAGATCCTACCTTCATTTATTCTTTTTAAATGACTTGGAACTATTTTCAAAAGAACTGACACTCTTATTCCAAAATAGCCGTTATATAAATCCAAAATGATGAGGTTTATCACAGTAATACTATAAAAATAAACATATTTCATAATTGTTAAAGAGTTGTAAGGTATGGGTAACTTAAACTATAAAAATGCTCCATTAAAGTTAAATATATAAAAGTAAAATATCTCTCTCTGATTTGTAAAATGCAATTAACATGCATTCTTATGAGTAAAACATCGGTTAATGCAATGCCATTAGTCAAGTAATAATTTACCTTAAAGCTATTATGATATTGATATGTGCGAGTTGTGAACAAAATTTCCACAGTCCTTCGTGTAAAAGTTTATCACTACTACAAAGGAAGATTTATCACTAATGCTATGAAGGAAAAAATAGCACTTTATCGTTATAAACTGGATACTCTTTTGTCATCATGAAAATTAAACTACCTCTATGAACGAGCAGCCAATGTTTTATTACAGTTTACATTTACAAAATAAGTTGTTAACATCCTTACCATGATTCTGGATATCCGTCGCATGGGTGTTCAAGTTAATTCACAATCCATTCCACAAGAGTCACCGAATTATCTTCTGCAATACTTTACTTATCATAGCCTCACCAATCCCACACATACCAACCAACAATGAACTGAAACTCACAGCTGAGAGCACCCGTTTCACGTGAGCTTTAGCTTCGAATCCGTAGAGTAAGAGTGAGAGCTGGAGAGAGGCTTTTCCCACAAGCGTTCGTAGCATTCTCCCCTTTCCCGTAGGACCCCCGAAGGAGGTCGAGGGGGGAAGAGATATTAAGCGATGAGGGAGTACGCATGACACATATGTGGAGGAAAAAAGGGGGGAAAATGGGCTATGAAAACGCCATGCAAAGCTGCGGTTGTGTAGATTTGCTTTCAGTTGGGTTATTGTGTAAGACCGATTGGGGATCCCTAATTCTCCGTGCGGAGGGAAGTTTCGAATTTCTATCATACGGGTTACTCTAGAGTTCAGGTTTGAAACAGCGTTTTTTTTTTTACAATCGAAGTAGGAAAATGCGTTTTTCTGTTTGATTAAAAATAAAGTTGATTCATACGTATATAAACTTTTATGTTAGAAATGCTTTGTTGTGCTACATGAAAATTGTTAAAATTCTTAAGTACACAATTTTTTTTAAAGAAAAAGATATGTAAGATATTTTCTTTTTATATCTCTATTTTTATATCACTTCAACATTTCTTCATTTAATTCTATGTATTGAGTCAAAAAGAGAGATTGAACCCTAATAACCGTTTGTCATTCGCTTTGATAAAATAATTCTTGAGAGAAGAATAATAACTAAATAAAACATTATATCTAATTTGAAATAAAAAGGACTAATTAAAATGGAAAAATAATAGAAAAAGAAATTTTTTGGGAGCAAAGAATTTTTAATCTCAACTAAGTCTTTTAATAAACAGAATAATCAAATGAATCATTTTTAATGAGTGGACACTTTTTCATTTTGTGCACCAAATATATTGCATTTATTTTTGTTTTTGTAAATTCAGCACTTCTACAAATGAATTAAATTATAAATCTTGTTAGATTTTTCATTAATTATTATGATGTGAACATATGTAACAACGTATGAATTATTGAAATTCAATACTGAGAAGGCAATACCGATATAAAATCTGAAAGCTTAGGAGATCAGTACCGTATTCGAAAATTCAGTATCAGGTAAAATATTCAGACTGAATGCATAGTGTCAAAAAGAAGAAAACCAGAATCAACAATCGTTTTCATTTAAAAAATTGATGGTTTTCAATGAATATTAAATGAAAATAAAAACCGTTAAAAAGTGTTCTTTACAGGATACCATAAAAATTCCCCAAAAACCGTTGAAAATTTTGTTCCCGACTCTGTTTTAAACCAGCTTTTTTATTCAAATACGAAATTGTAAATTTCAAAATAAACATTTTTTCAGAACTTCAAATTAAAAAAAAAAATTGATGCAAGATTTAGGAAAAGATCTAAAATGTGATAAAAAAATGCGTCGTTTTACAGCAAGCATACTTCGTACAGTATTTAAAGACCTCGTGTAATCATCAGAGGAAATAAATTATGTGGCGCCATCTAGGGCTTTTTAATTGCACTTATAAAGTTACAATTGAAGGGACTTTCAGACTAGGAGTTGGATTTTCAGAAGTTTTGCATTAGAAAAGCTATTTTAAATTTTCAAATAGAAAAAACAAAATTTATTGGGGACATAAAATTAAAACGGTTTCACATAGAACTACTTACATACATTTAAAGGAAGACAACTAAAAGTATATGTGAAAAATAAATTATAATTAAATATTTTTAATTACTCATAATATTTCAATGTTTCACAAGCACATTAAAAATTTCATGTACATAAAAAATTATATTCATATTGAGGAAAAATAAATTAAATGCAAAAGTCAAACAGCTATATAAACATCACAAAAATGGGGAAATCCCCATTAAATGACATTTAAAAAAAATTTGATAATTATGTAATTAAATTAATAATACAATAATGCTGTCTGTAACAAATTAAATATAAGAGTAGGTGTTAAAAACAAGTGAATTAAAAATTTAGATTTTATGCAATGTATGTACAATATTTGTACAGCCTTTTTTAAAATAAAGAAGCATTTATAATACTTTATTAATTATTTGTGTATTCTCTTGTGCAGTAGTCGGTGGACCACAGGTCGTGAGCCGCACGTGGCTCTTCAGGCTAATGCTTCGCTGTAGTATTAAACAAAATCCTTAATTCCATTAAAATTATAGTATCCTTTTCTCTTTTTCATTCATAAGCATCCATTCAAAATATTGGCATGTATTTTATCTGATAAATTGAATTTAATTCATTGGCAAAAGTGAACACCTATGAAGCAACTACCTAAAATAAACTATTTTTGATACGTGTGACGCGACCCTACGGTCTCTGGTGAAGTTGACCGAAGATACCGAATAAATAGACATAATAAAATCAACACCTTTGCTTTACTTTCTATTTACAATGAGATGGTTATTTATACCAAGGAGCGGTCAACTTAATTACTAATCCAAATATCAATAGTAAATAATTGGACCACTTATTTTTCACTAAGATCTGAAATAGAGGAATTCGTCCTGGCTTGACGAGATAACTCGTTCAATAAGACGTTGTATCCTCTTCTGAAACTCCAAGACTTCGACTCTAATAATTTAAATTCCGTAGCAGACTAATGACCATCCACTATATATCTCTCTCACTTCGCCTAGAGGTTAAGTATAGCAACTTCCACACACACATTTACATAAATCCCGGTTCTTAAGACCTTTTGAGGCCCTGGGTCCCTATTTAAAAGTAGGCCCTACCTGTGACCTTTAAAGTAGACAGTAGACAGCATGCATTGTCAAACACTAGTACAAACGTTAATTTGAAACAAATAAATCTGTATGGCTCACAATCGCACAAAACAGCTCGACCGAAGCAGCATTTTAACTAAATTTGACTGATCGTTTATAGTATTAGGCCTAGGTCTAGGCATGGGCAACGGTATTGCCACTGTTGCCAGTTGACACGTAGATGGAAATTCCCTGCTTTTTTAAGAGAATATGTTCCCGGAATAATATATATATATATAATTTTATCGTTTTATATTAATAGATTGTGTTTTTATTTGTAATAGTTAAATTTCTCTTGATATTCCTTACTTTCCCTATGGTCCAGAGTAGTGGCAAATGCAGGTGAAGGTTGGCTGGCTGCAAAACTTTGTTTAAAAAAGTATATACAGCAAACTTTGGTTCCTAAGACCAGGAATTTGCTATATATACTTTTATACTGTGCTATATATACTATATACTTTTATACTGTATATATATATACTATATACTTTTATACTGTATATATATATATATATATATATATATATACTATATACTTTTATACTGTATATATATATACTATATACTTTTATACTATATATATATAAGGGGTGATCAAATGAAAAGGTACGAAACGACACGGTGGGTACAAATATAGACTTTATTCAAAATATACACCATAGGCCTGAGCACAACGATCCCACTGATGAACAAGCCGCAGGATTCCTTGTTCCCAGAATTCCTGTGGCTGTGACGAGACCCAATCCTTCACAGTGTCCTTGAGTACGTCGTCCAAGTTGAAGCGCTTTCTTTTCAGGTGTTTCTTCAGTGGACCAAACACATGGAAATCGCAGGTTGACATGTCCGGAATGTAGGACAGATGGTCCAACGTCTCCCATTGGAACTTGTCCAGTTCCATTTGTGTGACTCTGGAGACGTGTGGACGCGCGTTATCATGGAGCAGAACCACACCCTCCGTGAGCAGCCCCGGTCTTTTATTCTTGATGGACCTGCGTAGGCGTCGGAGTGTCTCACAGTACACATCGGAGTTAATGCTTTTTCTGTGCTCGCATCATTTGGACGCCGCTTTTTATAAGAGCCTTTGCTCTCTCCTGCGCATGCGGGCACCCGCGCATGATCCGATCCCAGTCAGAGTCTCCAATGGCATCCCGAGATGTCTCGCTACATTCTCCCTTGGCGGAATATGCAAATATTTAACTGTTTCATTTTTATGTCGTTTCGTACCTTTTCATTTGATCACCCCTTGTACTATATACTTTTATACTGTATATATATATATATACTGTGACTAATATATACTTTTTACTATCTTGACTAGTTATCCTGGATTTATAACTATTTTGTATATATTTATGAATTATGTATATATATATATATATATTTAAATATTAAAATTATTCAGATAATAATCTTATTAAGGATGAGTCAGAACAGAACGAGGCTCCCACCGAAGGTAAGACCTGCCTATGCCTTAAGATTTCCCTGCTTCTCTCTCTCTCTCTCTCTAAAGCAAGGGTGTCAAACTCAAAGGCTAACTTTGGCCAAACAAGGAAGATTTTTCTTTAGGTGGGAAGCAAGAAAAAAATATATATTTATAGAAACGTAGGTCTGTTTTGAATAATACATTATATCAAACACACATAAAAGAACAAGAAACTTTAATGCTTTTGTTCTGGCATTTCACAATTTTTCTCTGCTACTTTCTTTCCTATTTTGGGAGAAATTTTATTTTATTTTTTTTACTTATTGTTGTATGCTTATCTATTGGCCTGGCCACGAGTTTGACACCCCTGTTTGAAGGGATTCGATTTTATAAACATAGAATAGTTAAGAAATATTTTTTCCAAGAGGGCTAGTAAAAGACGTGGATAGGACCTGTTACACAAGAAATAGTTTGCCTAAATATATAACGCGATAAAAAAAAACAAGCATTTGTTGTTCTCACATCTCTTTATATACTCATGCGAATTAGTTAAAAAATAATCAAAGAAGCAGCTTAATGAATGATAATTTACAATTACGCCTAAAATTTAAAACACGAGGTATTTGTAGACATAAGAAACCCTTAGAAAGCAGTGCAAGATCACTGTTCCTACCCATCCACCAAGCATCTTCACCAACGGGATTTAAATTTGAGTGATTTAAACAAGGGAGGTTTAATGCAAGAACAAACAACGTCAGCTTATATGAAAATAAAATAGATTATGTATTCGTCTTATAAGTTTCCAAATATAAGAATAAAGTATTTTCAATATTTTTGATATTGAAATTTTAGTACGAAGCTTCAAAACTTAATCGTCAACATGATGATATTTTAACATATAAGTTCCAGAAATATAAAAATCTTCGATAGTTCTTAGTATATTAAGAAATGAGAAGTTTTATTGTGTGTAAAACTTAATAATATAAAAAGTATTCGTTTGAGCAAGGTAGCCTTTCATAATCACCATCGCTACCGGAAATAAGGGGGCCTGCGTATGCATATAAAGGATCTTATCTTTCGAATCTGTTGATCCATGCGCTAGTGTGTGAGTCAGTTTGACTCAAAAATTTCTATATTGACCAATACATTTAATTCACATTCAACAAAACAATTCTTTAAAATAATGGTTTTTAAGAATAAATTCATGATCACAAAACAAGATTCTATGAATTAATTTCAGAAGGCATATGAGTTTGTATGAGAAGAATCAATTCCTTATCTATAAAGTTAATGACAATGAAATAATCTTATATTTCCTTTTAAAATAAAATTGTAAAAAGAAAAAAAATAGTATTATATGTTACATCTAAGTATATCTATGTATGTGTGTCATCGATCTACTCGATGTGAACATTTTGATTCGTGTAAAAACCACAGTGTGGTCTTCAATACTCATGAAAACCATTTTTTCTGAAACTTTCTTCCTGCATTTTAATGCATTGCATTAGTATTGTTATAATCTGAAAAATAACACATTTTTTTCATGAGTATAATTTATATTTAATATACATCTTAATATTTGTGAATTAATATCAGTCGTCTAAATTAATCCATGTATTTGTATTATTAAATTTCTGAGAAAGTAGCTATGGGTTTTTCTTTGCCAACAAAACTTATTTGTTTTTTATTGCATCTTATTGATTTTCTTTGCAATTATGTTTTAAACTTTTTATATCTGTGTATTACACAAACATTCTCATCAAGAAAGGGATCAATAGAAAAAAATGCTCTATCTTTAATTAGTTCAATTGATTAGAAAAAGGAACTGATTAGGAACCGAAGCAATATTTTTACAAACGTATAGTAAATCAAATGTTTTTGGAATGATTATATTCTTAATAATGATAAGTTGTTTATTAACGTCGCATTATAAAGCAACAGGAAGGTTATTGTCGACGGACCTCGTTATTTTGAGTCCCGGTCAAGTCACGTGGATTACACTTGAGCTGGCATCCCCCTCTTCCACACCATGCCAACGTGAGGGTTTTGAATCACTGTAGATACAATGTGCATCAGCTTATCTACACTGGGAGTCTTCAGTAGCACTAAGACATTTACTCATCACACGCCGACCACGAGTTAGTGACCTTGACGACAAGGCTACAGAGACCCCATAATAATGATAAGATTTCGAATTTTAGTGAATCCCACATATCTTATCAATGATTCATAAAAATTTATGATTCATATATATGAATTTTGATTTTGATTCTCAAATTAAAAAAAAATGAATATTCATTAGGATATTTTTTTTTGTGATCACACACTTTTTTTTATTTTCAAATAATTTCTTAAAAAAAAATATTTTTCAGCTTTTGGTTGTTTTAGCAATTATTAAGAATGTTTAAAAAAAATATCTTTGAATTACGAACATCAGAAGGAATTGGAATTTATCTTTATTCATGTACATTGTCAGCATTCTATAATCTTTATGAAAATTCTTTAATCTATATATTGTAATCGTAGTGTAAACCAAGAAAATCTGATAAGAATTGCTTACTTACACATCATCATTTTTAGTATTTTTCACTATCTTTTGAAAAAAAAAATTGTAAAAAGTTTCATTATGTACTTGTATTAATTTCTATACAATGGCTGTTGTCATGAAATCTTAGAAAATTCTCCCGCACAAATGGCCTTCTTTGAAAAAAATAATTTTCTCTGGAAAAGCAATCAAGAGAACAATTTCATGCATTAGTAATACGAAATAAATGCTAAAAAAAGGTAAGCAAATAAAAAAAAAACGTTAAAAATTTTTGTGTAAATTAACTATTGTTATTAACATATTTTTCTCAATTCTTTCAACTTTTCGTAGATTATCAAATAGAATATTCGTAACTATTCACCTTAATATTTTAAGAATTTCACAATATTGATGAAATATCTTGGTCGAATGATGTACGAAACTCTTCGCAAAGAATTGAAAAGATAGAATTTTTCTTTTAAGTTGGGAAGAGATATCTCCCTTATTCTTTTTAATACACGGGGAAAAATGTACAGCTTCATAAATTCTCTGGATTCCTATTTGCTTCGACTTAGGAAAGAGAAAAACGTGTATGGAGCTGTGGCATTATGTTATCCTTAACTTTTGACAGTTCTTTCAATGGATAGGGAGATGCTTTATCTCATCTCTATCATCCCTATCAAGACATCCACAGCGCCATCTTGTGGTTCGAAACGAAAGTAATTTAAGGAGGGAAAGAAAAGGAAAGGGAGTAGAGTAATAAGGGTAAATTTGAAGAGTTTTTCAAAAATGTATAATTTATCTCGAAAAAATTAAGTAGAAGATAAAAACAAAATCTTTTCGTTGAAAGTACAGAGTACTTTTTTAAATTAAATTTTGCTTCTGCGTACAAATTTAATAGCGTTTAATTGTTGTGGTACCTCACAATACCAATTAATATTAATTTCTTCACATGTTTTTGACGCTTTTTCATTACTTTTGGTTCTTAAAAACTTAAACAGCAGAATATAGAATTTTTAAAGCATTTGTCATTATCTTCAATGATGTATTTTATTAGGGGTCAGCAAACAATGGGTCGCGATCCACATGCGCCTTTTTGCATAGCCGATTACGCATTTCATACTTATCTTTCTATATGTTACTAAACATAATTATGTCTTCTAGACATATTTGTTTCTCTTTCTCTTTTTAATTATTATTATTATTATTATTTGAAAAAATATCCGAATTTACATATTTAATCAAACCGCTGTCTAGTTACTTCTGTATTTAATTGTATTGTGCATTTACAAATTTTTTTTGAAAATCGGTGATAATATTAGAATTAGTTCTAAGCCAGTAAAAGTCGTATGCCATCATGGGAAATGCCAGTAAAATGCCATCATGGGAAGACACTGTTTTCCAGCCGCGTTTATATATTTGCATGCGTGAATTCGGAAGCACTCATGAACGTATTCGAGATACACTTAAAATCCCATAATTAGAAGATACAAAAACATATTCCTTATTTTATGACGTGCTTAAACATGAGTAAAAAGAGTGTTGAAATGATTTTGATATGAAATAATAACCACCGTGTACATTTTAATTATTAGAGTAAACATGAAAATTCAGAAAAACGTTCTAAAAGTGTTATTGGTACGGTAATTTTTTTCTTGGAATTTGAAAGTTAAATTTCCAACAATATGAAATTTTGACATTTATTGTTGGTTTATTGAGAATCAAAAATAAAAATATCTTCGATAGCTCTTAAGTTTTGTAGGAAGGGAAAACGTTACTGTGTGTGTGAAACTTTTTTAAATACATAAATATAAAAAGAAATATTAATCTGAGCATGCAGTCTGGATCGCGACTACTACTAGACGGGTGAACGCTCCTTCCTAAGTATGCACGCGCATGCATATAAATGGCTCATTGATATAATAGTTATCTTGTTTCACTTACAATTTGGTTCTTCTCCCTCGAAAGTTTGCCGATCCCTGTCTAATGTAATAAATTTTTATATTTTACAGTTAATTCAAACTACTTTTATAACATCTGCCAGCATAGGCCTTATTTTACAAAAATTTAAAATTGTATAAAATTTTTTTCAAAAGAAATTTTTAATATAAATTGTTTAAAAATTTTATTGATTTGCTGATAATTTCTGCTAATGTACTTCGACAACATATATTACAATGATAAGTAGTTATTAAGTTTTCCAATATGGTAGAATTCATCCATTACTTATTTTTATAAATGCTTTATCTCACAGCCATTCGATCAATTTTCTTTATAATATTTGATGTATACAGTTTTCAATGACACAATTACAGTGCTTGAAAATTTCTAAGGAACAAGTTATTTATGCGCAATTTTGTCTCATACAGCTGACTAATAAAAGTAAATTCAAGTTCAGAGAGCATGGTAAACCAGGACTCGTTATCTGTATAAAAGACAGTGCATACAAGCTCATGATTCATACGAAAATTCATGCTGTTTGATGAAAATAGTGCTCATTGTTTCAAAAGTTTTTTCTTTGAAATTCTATTTGGTTCTTGTTAAGAGCAATGTCAGCAAGACATCATTTGAATGACTACGATCGTGTTGGATGAATGGAAGCAGGTCAACGTGTCACCGCTGTAGCTGCGGCAATGGGTGTATCTAAGAGTATCACCTCGCGATTAAAGAAGACAGTTGAAGGTGGAAATGCTTTGCTAAAGTATGTCGGGGATCGCAGTAGGAACATCACACCCTTCAGAGGATAGTTATGTAGCCCTCGTAGCAAAAAGGAAGGGAATTTCACTCTTGGCCAGATAGCTGCAAACCTTGCAACCGCTACCGGTACTCATGTTTCAGCAAGTACCATCTAAAGGCGATCAAATCAAGTTGATTTGTATGCACGGAAATCTGTTGGTTGCATTCCGCTTCAACCACGCCATCGTCGAGAAAGATTACACTGGTTTAAGGAAGGAACATGTTGTTTGGAATCACCAAAATTGGTCTGGAGTGATGTTCTCCAACGAATCTCGTTTCAGCGTGACAAGTGATTCTTCCCACCAATTACTGTGGAGAGAGAGAGTGGAATACGTTGTACACAAAAGATTGTTTGTGAATATGATCGATACGACCCAGGCGTCATGGGTCGGGCAGAAATCATGCCCAATGACAGAACATCGCTTCACATCTTTGAGCGAGGAAGCGTTACATCGCAACGGAATTGCAGAGAGATTATTCTGGATCCTGCTCGTATTTATAGGGGTGCTGTAGGTCTAGACTTCTGTTCATGGACGATAATGCGCGGCCACACAGAAGCTTTGAGGTATCGGATGCACTGCAAAGTGAAAATATTCTCCGTATGCAATGGCCTGCTTAATCTCCCGACTTAAATCCTATTGAACATTACTGGGATGATCTTGGCAGACATTTTACACAAAGAACCATCCCTTCCCGCACAGTGCAAGAGCTTAAAACCGTGTTGAGAGAGGGGTGGGACAATATCCCCAAGGACTCCTCGATAGTTTAGTGATAGCATGGAGAACAGTTTCAAAAGGTTCATTAGTGTTCGTGGTCAACACACATCTTACTAAGGTACTCATGTCTGCATTATTCTGACCTGAAGATCCATATTTTGTGGCTGTTTGGAAATCACCCAAGGAACATCTTTTAAATTTTTTTAATGTTTCGATGTGGCGATATCTGTACCATTTTGCACTATAATAAATGCACATCTTTCCTACTAAATATGTACTTAGTTTCATTTCTTTAATCATTGTCTATTCTTAATTATTCCAAAAAACGTGACTGTTTATTAGCAATTGTCAAGCAGTGTAAAAAAACAGGAATTTTTTTTTTTAGATTTAATTTATTTAAAATTTAATGAATACTGTTCAAATTCCAAGTAGGCTCAGATCCTTTATTAGAACAGACCACACGACAAACGACCTTACAATTTCCTAACTTGAGCCACAAAGGTGTTGGTCACGCCCATGAGAGTGGAAAGAGAGTGGGGAGAATGCGCTTTGTAAAAAAAAATTTCTTTTTCAACTCACTGAAATAATTTGGAATGTTTCATTTCAAAAGAATAAATTTCGAATGGTTCAAGTTTGATGAGATATATCACTAGGGAATACCCCTTAAATATTGAGTTGAGGTGGGGCAATGCTTTTTTTTCTTAAATCGGAGGTACAGGAGGCGGAGTTTGTCGGGATGTTTTCGTGTTTGGCTATCGCAACCATCCACGCGGTACTTCTGGGATGCGCTTTTTTTTCTCACCACCCTCCCCTCATTTTTCGTCGCTTTCAAAAACCAATTCAAATCGAAAGAGAGAGAGAGAGGAAAGAAAAAAATGGAAGGATTGCAGTCACGCAGCCAAGATATCACCCGCTCCCAGAAATTCTTTTCTTATTCTCCCGACGTCTGTAAAACTCTCTTCCACCCTTCTTCCCCTCTGTCAACTGCGCTTCTTGTTTTGTTGGCTCGCATTTTTCCTACACGCGCATTATAGATCGCCTGCCAAAGATGCTTTCTGATGCCCCCCCCCTCTTCCTTCCACAACTACCTTTTCCCATTCCTTTTTCACATCCTCCTCAAGCCTTATTCTGTTTTTCTGGAGACGCGTTTCTCATCTTGAATTCTAAAACGACGTCCCTCTCCCTTCGCTCTCTTTGGCTTCATCTAAGCCGGGGCGACCTGGATATCCGAAAATGATTCAAATCGAGCTTGACATTACGCTGGATTGATCTACCTATGATGACCTTCAGATTTCATACATGATTTTAATGGCAATCAGACATGTTCTCCTCAAATCACCCTCCTTCATCTTACGATATAATAGATTATGTTACTCTGGGACGTCTTAAGACTTCTTGAGGCCCTGGGTCCCTACACAAATATAGGCCCCACCAATGACCCTTAAAAATGCACAGTACATAGCATACGTTTTCAAATACTGGTACAAACATTAATCCGAAACAAATAAATGTGCACGATTTACAATCGCACAAACCAGCTAGACCGATAGCCGCTTTTTGATTGAATAAGTAATGATGGCGAATGGTGGTAGGCCTTGGGTTAGACATGGACGAGAGACGGTCATCACATGATGCTCTTAATAAGACTTTAAGACAGAGACGAGGCCCCCTTGTGGTCGAGGTCCTGGGCCTGGGCCCAGTTGGCCCATATCTTAAGACGTTCCTGATCTTATTCTAAGTTAAAAAGAAAATTTCTTTCTTCCATATAGCCATATCAGCATGTATCGCTTATAGCCATATCAGTATGTAGTACTAATAACATCACCACTGTTTTTTCCCTGTGTGATGCATTTCTTCAAACTTTCAATCAATCACACGAATCAATTTATTTACTCTATTGCCATATTTCTACATAGAAATCTTCAGAAATTTCCACTCACATGCATATCTCAAAAATGAAAATACGTGACCAGTTTTAATAATTAATTGCGTCTGTTATTCGCAGTTAATGATATAAATTATCATTTTTTCCCTACACCATAGGAAGTTGATACAACTCTAACTATTTTAAGTTTTTTTCCTCTCCTGTGCCCTGTTCATAGCCATATCAGGCTATGAACAGGGCTATGAACCTAAAATTAAACATTTCTGTTATGGTATCATTTGATTTTATAGATTTCGGCTCACTAAAAATATTTTTCTACCTTGATGTTAGGGTAGGCTGATTAAATTCCAGACTTTTCTCATGATTAGTTGGATTTATTCTCCAGCGACTTTAAGCACATATACTGTTCGAATTAATTCGCACAAATGGGAAAAAAAGTATTTCTTTCTAAAACCTTAGCTTTTTTATCATTACGTACCTTAAATAGACTGAAAAAACTGTATACTAGTACGAAGTATGTCTTCCTTTAGAAGAAATGACCTTTTAAATCCTTCTTGGCATTGACTCTACTAGAGTAGCACACATGTTCTTGATTTCATCATCTTGGAAACACACTAGTATAGCCCTTTTTATAATTTGCTCTGTTGTCGTGTGATTCATCTAGGTGAAACGATTCTTGAGAGTATGCCATCAGTTTTGAATAGAATTTAAGTCTGGAGAATTTTCAAGCTAATCGAGCACTTTTATTTTCCGCTTAAAAATATGAACTAATTTCGAATTGTGACAAGGGGCCAAGTTACGTTGAAATATTCCATCAAATGTTTCCAAGAAGGGAACAATCTTACTACATAATATTTCTATATATTTGACATAACTAATTGTGTATTTAAGAGGAACTAAGCTTCCAGGGCCATTTGTTGTGTAAAAAAACCCCCTAAATATCTGTTTAGAAGGGTATCTCACAATCTGTTGGATATGATCTGGTTCAACTTCACTTCGTCTAACTACACTTGATTTGAATCCCTGCACAAATAAATGTTTCATCACTCAAAATCTCCTTCTTCATGCTAAACGTTTTTCATCATTTTCAGAGTTAGAAATAGTTCCCCCCCCCTCAGTCTTGTTGTCTTAAGGCCACCTTTCAGAAGCCCTTTCCCTGCAGTTGAGGTTCTCCCTTCAACACCATTATTCAATAAATCCCTTCAAAGGTCTATGCTTGTCTTTCTTGGATTTATTTTGCTACTTCTTGTTAAAATATTATCAATTATTGGATTAGTTTTCCACTTGCGCCCCTATTTTTGTTTTCTTTTTGGAGACGATGATCCAGAATTTTCAAATGTTCTTAAAACACTTAATTTGATCACACCCACTGTCATAGTTATATCTCTTATAGTCATACAAATGTGTTTATTGAGAGTGATTTATTTTAGAACGGTTCCTTGTGTAATATTCATCTTTGAACAAGTAAAAGTAACACATCTTATACAGAACGTAAAACTGAAATTTCCACCTGCCCCATTGAAAGGCTCACAACTGAGCATTACAATGAATAAACTATAGTCAAAGTTGATTTGTCGCACTACCTAAAGGTAGATATAACGGGCTTGAGGTGGTTCAGGACATCATAGTAATCACATACCAACTCAAACAAGGAAACATGTTTGTCCCAATTAATTAGAACATTATAATATGTGTCTATATATTTATGTAACAAAAAGTCTCATTCCTCTCAGGAAAAGGGATTTAGGAGATCATATTACTCTAAGAAAACAAAATCAAAAAGTACCATAAATGGCCCCAATTTAATAGATAATAGGGACCTACTCAGTGGCGCAAACAGGAATATTTTAAGGGGGGGGGGCTCCAGGGTCGAAGTCCACCATTCTTGTATCATGCTCCAATACGCCGCCCAACATATTCTTTTAATTTTGACAATTTTTGGGAACAAAAAACAGTAAAAAATTAATTATTGAATACATAATTAACATTACTTAACAAAATAAATAAATTAATTACAAGGGGTGATCAAAAAAAGTACGAAACGAAATAAAAATGAAACAGTTAAAATTTGCATATTCCGCCAAGGAGAATGTAGCGAGACATCTCGGGTGCCATTGGAGACTCTGACTGGGATCGGATCATGCGCGGGTCCGCATGCGCAGGAGAGAGCAAAGGCTCTTATAAAAACGGCATCCAAATGATGCGAGCACAGAATTACTCGAGCACAGAAAAAGCATTAACTCCGATGTGTACTGTGAGACACTCCGACGCCTACGCAGGTCCTTCAAGAACAAAAGACCGGGGCTGCTCACGGAGGGTGTGGTTCTGCTCCATGATAACGCGTGTCCACACGTCTCCAGAGTCACACAGATGGAACTGGACAAGTTCCAATGGGAGACGTTGGACCGTCCGTCCTACAGTCCGGACATGTCACCCTGCGATTTCCATGTGTTTGGTCCACTGAAGAAACATCTGAAAGGAAAGCGCTTCAACTCGGACGACGTACTCAAGGACACTGTGAAGGACTGGGTCTCGTCACAGCCACAGGAATTCTGGGAACAAGGAATCCTGCGGCTTGTTCATCAGTGGGATCGTTGTGCTCAGGCCCATGGTGTATATTTTGAATAAAGTCTATATATATTTGTACCCACCGTGTCGTTTCGTACCTTTTCATTTGATCACCCCTTGTATAACACGTACTTAATTAAGTTTTTCATACTATATACATAAGATTATAATCAATCGAAAAAAATTCAAAGGCTGTGGGGGCTCTATAGCCGGGGATCCTCCACTTATGTGCGCCACTGGACCTACTATTTGGAGAAGTTGATGTACGCTAAATTTGTCGAAGTTAAAAGCTCTCTCGTTGGCATGGTGTGGAAATTTGCAGATTGGACTGCCAGCTCTGGTGTTATCCTTGTCACTTATTCAAGCTTCATTATTATATGATCAGTAGTCAATAGTTCTCGCGTTGGCTCAGAGTGCGGCATTAATGAATAATCAATCAACCAATAAATCTAACTAAGATACCACTTTACACGGGAGGCTAGATTGATGCATATACGAGGAGTTCCAAGGTATCTTTAGTAAGTATTAGAAGAATTGATTAAAATGATAATAGAGATAACACAACTGACCTTTCACTATGTAGCAAGTAAATTAATTTAATTCTGTTTTTCAAAAATATTTCATTCTAAAGCAGTATGTAAAGCTCTCTCTTTTTCCTAACTACACAAGCAGAACTAGTGATTTTAAGCACATACCAATTTGTTACCTCATGTATTTGCATTTTTAAAACTAAAAATTTATTTATCTAAATATTCGTTTTTGATAAAATAATACATTTTAACATTAAATACACACATATATTCAGTTAATAAATAAATTGATAGATGATAAAAAAGATTAAATTTATCTTTAAAATTACTAAACAAATTAGAAATTATTCTAAACATTTTCCAGATTACTTTCCGAATTCCTTATGACAAGAAAACAATGATTTAAATAATTAATAATAATAACTAATAATCTAATCCTAAGTTGCTTCACATTTCAATTAATTAAAAAAATCATTTTTGAAATTTTTTTTTTTTGATAATTCAAAGGTGCAAATTTTTTGAAATAATCAGATAATATGAATCTAAAAAAATAAATTGTATTTCTGCAAGAAAGACACGCATTACATACTTTTCATATCTAAATTTTCTAATATGTAGGAAAAACCTTTTTTTTTAAACGTAGAAATCATTTTGTTATGTACTCAAAAATAACACACTGAAGCTTCTAAAAATTAAAGGATATATATATTTTTGACACATAATGAAAAGAATAAAGATAAAAAAATTAGGAAATGTAGTTTGCATGAATAATCATAAGTTTTTAATATAATGAAGCAATTATACCATCCATTAATTTTTAAGGTATTGAACACATATATTAGTTGAAGGAAACTAAAAATATTCCACCTTTTTTTGTGTATAATGTGTGTGAAACATTTTTTGGTTCGAAGAAATTATGGCAGTGTTCCTCAAACTGTGGGCGCGCGCCCCTAGGGGGGCGTGATAACCCTACGAGTGGGACGAGAGTGTATCAAAATATCAAAAATAAAAGATTATTTAAAAAAATTATTAATTTACTGAAAGTAAGCAAAACAAAATACATTCTGACATAATAAATAAGAAAATACACATTTACACTAATATAATATACTTATAAATCTATCAGTACAGAACAATGTATTTCATAATAAATTTATGAATAGTAAACGAAGAGCAAGTTTAATAATTAATACTGACACCCATGGGATTGTCATATATAAAAATTATATTCAAAATTTAATATTTATCTTGATATTTTGTGCATTTATGGTGTTAATTATTACACCATGATTTAACATTTTATGAAGGAGATAAGTTTACATCCATTTCAGAAGATGAAAATACTAAACATCTTTATTCCGCTGAATTTGTTACATATTATTATTTCCCTAGCTGGTTTTACAGTTCTGAGGCAACTCATTAAATCCATCATCAGATTCTTTCATTGCCAGATACAACAGGATAAAAGACTACTGATCTGAACTTAAAAAAAAAAAACATAAATTATTTCTCTGACACAAATAGAACTAAATACACTACTCCCAACGAAGTTCTTGTTGAAAGAGGAATAACATACCCAAGCTCATTTGCCTTCCTTCATCCATCAACACCTGATACTACACGGTTTATAATTAAAGTCGTATTGTAGCTTTAGTATCAAATTACATTATTATTGCATTCGATATAATGTTATTGTATGGGGAAGGGGGGCGCGATGAAAATTATGAAAATTGGGTCGCCAATACTGAAAGTTTGAGAAGCACTGAATTATAGTCATAGGAAATGTCATTTATACTTTTCGTTACGATGAAGAACATGGATATAGTGTCTAATAGCATCAGAAGCTGATGCTGTTAGACGTCTTCATGTGTTTCTCGAAGGGGTTCAAAAGCTTACTTTAGTATCTCGGTTCCAAACACTCACTTTTGACTCCTAGCTAAGACAATTCCTTATTTCATTATAAGAACAAACAATACAGTGGTTCAGACTTTTCACATCAATGAGCTGCAACCAAGATAGCAATATTTGCTACCATGACTCATAAGTCTTTGCAATCAAAAATTGTATGTAAGGTGACATCTTGTGTTAATTTTATCTTAAGCAACGGTATGGAAATGCTAATATACATTGGACAAGAAATGACGTTACTTAACCCATATAGCGATAGATATGGGTTTCGGTTTTTATTTTGGAGAGTGATTCAGGCGACTTGCTGAACTTGTGAAAAAGAAACACCAGATGCTACCAATGGAACATCGCTGAAAATTGCACTTATAGAGAAGGGAGAATCACAATTTGGGATGGAATATTTCTGGGCGATCACACTAACCTGAATGTTCTCGGTAAAGAAATATGATTGCTCTGAAGTAGTGGATGCGATCTTTGTTTCATATGCTGGTGCTGTTCATGAGGAATTCATCATAGAGTATTAAAATGCTCGATTTTGTCGAGCTAACTTTGTTAATGAATATATTGAAGAGAATGACCAGCTCAATTTTCTAGCCTTATTCCAATAGAGCATCTTTGTGACTTCCTCAAAAGACAGATCTTTAACAGACCTTTCTCTGAGGTCTTAACAATGACATGAAACAAAGACTTCTCCTTGTATAGATGTTTTTTCCCATTTCAGGATCTGATTATTTAACTGGCATCATGAAAAGTCTACGCCTCCAAGTAGGGACGTAGTTAGAAGTAGGGACAAAAATATTCTCTGTTAAACGGAATTTGTTTAATTGTTTTCATTTAAGTCTGCGGTTTATTTTTCAATCAAACAATGATCTTTTTCAAAAGAAGCTTGTGAATTTTTATTCGTAAATCTTACTTTTGATATTAAAATCCTATGAAATTGAATAAATAACTGTTTTAAGCAAAATTTATATATATGTTTTAATGTATTTTTTGTTTTGTTTTGATATTCTTTTATTTTATTTTTCCATATTAGTTGGAAATAGGATGCAAAGGGCGAAAAATGTGTTTAATCATTATATTTCTCAGTAAAAATTCTTAAAATTGACTTTAAACATGTTTATTGAGCATTTTTTTTGTCACACAACGAAGCTACACGAGGGTTATTGGAGTCAAAACTTGTAATTTTGAACTATAGTAAGGAGACGAGAAGAATATCTGAGCTGGCGTTGAACATGCTAAGTTTTCATGCTACGCTAACGTCAGGACTTTCTCAACAGGTTTACGTGCATTAGCCTCTCTAGATCGTGGTTCTTCAGTGGACCAGGACTCGAATATATTTCTTGACAGATACAACTCCACCCACAAGTTCACGACCATGCCAATCGGTTACAGTGGTCAGTCTTAGGTAAGTGATTTTCTCTTAGACATGTTTTTTTTAAGATTGATTTATAACACACATTTCTATATTTATAACAATTATTTCATCATATAACGTAATGCACTATTTTATAAATATTTAAAATTTTTTGAAGATTTATATGTATTATTCTTATGAATTAAGTTTTTCATAATTTTAATATTATATTTTTATTCATTCTATACCACTTAAAAATGTATTGACTTGTGATTGAGTGATACATTTGGTCTAAAATTTTAAAGATGTTAAATATAGGGGGATATGTAAATGAAATTACTTGCGGTAAAATGCCACCACTCAACCATTTATAGATTGACATCAAACTTTGGTCTTTTGATAAGAGAGTCCGCACGCGCAGAATTTCTGGTTTCCATTTTCCTTTGAATTATTTTTGTGATCTCTCATATTGCTTTTCTGAAGATGCAGATAGGCTTTCAAACCACTGACTAGTTGCAAAAGGAGTGGAATCAATGGCTTATATGAAGATGAATTATTAATTATGCCTAGAGAGAGAGAGAGAGAGAGTTATATATTACATCACACTATAAAGCAACAGGAGAGTTATTGATGACAGACCTCACAATTTTGAACCTCCGTCAACTGACGAAGACGACACCTGAGCTGGAATTCTCTTCTCCTAACTACCACACTACACCAACGGAGGACTATGAACCTTGATAGATTTAACATGCATCATCCTGCTCTATACGGCGGATATTGGCGAAATTGTACGCATATTCGTAGGAACAGGAACACCAAATACGGATCATGCTTCGTTACATTTACTTAGGCCTAAATTCAGGTCAAAATTTCTAGAACACAGTCCATGAATAAATAATCTGATCAATAACTTCAAAGAATAGTACTCAGGAACTAATATACCATTACATTTCAGCTGACAGCAGATTTGTAGTTTCTTTTATGCCTGTTATGACGCAGACATTATGCAACAGACTTTGGTAATTCTTGTTTGAGGTTATCTTTTAGCATAAGATTTACTTCTGACATCAACCATAGAAAGAATCATTAACAAGTGAGGCACTACTAGAGCAAATTAGACTATTTAACAATGGAGTTATAAAACTTTAATGACAACTCTTGTTTTTAATTTTTTTTTCAGAACGATGGTTACGCCTTTGTGAAGAAAATTACCACACTATTTACATTAAGAGTACTTGTACCCAACATTTAGGTCGTTGGAGTGAAGTGGCATACGCTTTACATCGTGGTAACATCTGGTCATTTTGAAGAAAAACTTTGACATTCCAATGATATGTTAATTATTTTAGGAATCAGTGGATTCGGCATTAATATCAAGCTACGAATGAAATAAAAAAAAATTTATTTTTATTATATTGATTTATAAGTAACGTAAAATATTTTGTGTAATAATCAGATTTATTTGATGCTATATGCTGATATATATGTGTGAATAAAAGCCTGTAATAAAAACTATTCAGAAAAATTTCAGGGATTTTAAAAATACTATGTAAAATTATTAACGATATATCTCGTTCACACGAAACTGTGAGTTTGAGACAAAAAATTGTTCATTTAATTGTACAAGAAAAAGATATATATATGTATATAACTAGATGTACACACTGACTATTTATGTTTTAGACAAATCTTATCGCATAAGAATAAGGAAGTAGTTACATATCAGGAATCAGTTTCATACATAGTAAGAACTGCATCTTCCGTGGCCGAGTGTCAAAAGAAATATACTCTGAACGACAATTTGTATGTATCATTGAATCTTCAATGTGTTTCAATCGTTTTAAAAGGTTTTTTCTCTTTTTTTTTAATTTATATAATTCTCTTCTGTACACACACACACAATTCCACAGTCAAAAATATACATACAATGTCGAAAAGAAAGATAAATACTTATTCATCCAGTGGATCAAAAACAAAATTTGGTTATCTACAAAGAAATATATTATTTGCACAAAGTGTAGTGAACAGTAATTCTCTCTCTTTCTAATAACTACAAAAACAAAACTCCTTAAATATTGGCTTACAAAAAATTGTAATACTTTTTAGTCAGATACGTCTTTCTGGCAAAATCAAGTCATAAAAAAGCGAAAAATTGCATTTCTTGAAATAATCCATTATGTTACAGAAACGATGTATTGAACAAAATATACTTCTTAGAGTACCATTCAATTCATTTGTGATTCAGTTTACCTGATATAGCTCTTGTTGGGGCCACAAAAAATCAATCTTCTTGAAAGTTGAAGTTTTGGCACATATTTATTTATCGAAGATATTTTAAATAAATAAACAGCTTTCAAATGAAAGCCTAGAGCATAAAAAATATTTCACATTCTTCAAATGACATATAGTGATACCTATTAGTTGAGTACGAGAAACGCTGTTTTGTTAATTCTGAAATGTAATTTTGTAATACAGAATTTTTTTTTTTTTTTTGTGAACTAAATGCAAGAAGTTCCCCCTTTTCTCAACCTCTCATAAAGTTACTAAATATCTAGATAAGTAGGAGGTGGGTGGTTGCACACATTTCTCTAACCATAATTTTTGCTATTATGGGTGCAACTTGCCATTTTGTGGGGAATGTGGATTAATTACGCCATATAAAAAATAAAACAACGATTAAAAGTATAGATATTCTCAAATTTACCAAACACAAATAACAAAAAGTTAAAATACTTTCTCCTTAAGAAGAAGGTTATGTTGTTATGGCTTCGGTATTTAAAGGCTAAAAATGTGTGTTAATTATTGTGTTTTTAGAGCTGCTGGGGACAAAAGAATGCAGTTGCTTATTGACAAGATAACGACTGCCTATTCAAAGTCAAAGATGAAGAATTATGACTCATGGAATCGTCCTCATTCGTGTCAATTCTGGATTTCACAATGTTACTGTACAGTAAATTTAAATGAGACGTCTTTGATCACCCAGATATAACCTCTACTGAACAGCAGTGAGTGATAATCATCTCTTCCCTGACATAAAGAGCTCTTCTATACAGAGTTTCCACAGCAATGAGGAGCTTCTAAACAACGTTGAAGTCTATCTCACATCATTGGCGGTAACACTCTTTGATGAAGGCATCGGAAAGCTATGTTTTGGTATAACTTTCAATAATGAATTCGTTTGTTTAGTACTTGTTCCTCTTTTAATATTTATATATATATAATAGGAGACTTAAAAGAAACAAACGCTCCTCGGACGTAAGCGAATATTTTAATAGTAAAAATATAACAGTTTTTTTTAAATAAGAGAAAACATAAATGGTTCGCTGTTGAACATTGAATGTTACAATTTATTGAATGTTACAGTATCAGTAATTAATGAAAATTTCTTAAATCCTTTTTTCCCCAAGTTATTCATGCTGGCATACAGCTAAATAAACAGTGATATGGAGTCCTAGTCTCATCTTGCGACAAATTTTATCAGATATTCTTCCATTTTTGTCCAGATATTCCTCCATTAAAAATGATTACGATTTAAAAGACTACATTTGTACACTTTTAACAATTGCCTGCATGCTACATCAATAATAGTTTATCGTATTTACAGAGAAATTGTTCGAGTATTATGGAAAAAACCTTTTTTTACATAGAAATAAAAAAATACATTAATTCTAAAACTATTTTCATTTTGTAGTACAAGTTATCCAAATACTGCTGATACGAGGATTTCATCTTGAATAACTAATATTTACGATAGTCTAACTATTAATAAACCGTATGTAGTTTTAGTATTGTATATGTTTATCTTTGTAGGCACACACGCAGTCAACATTTCTATTGAAAATTTAGAACGCATCTTAGATGTAAAAAGTACAAAGAAAAATAAAAACAAAGAACTATCGAATTTCTTTTTCTTTTAAAGCTGAAATATACTAAGAAA